>JAGFMF010011429.1:1827050-1887573 GCA_019455555.1 Galemys pyrenaicus
GCAGACCTCTCCTGCTGTGCCCGCTGCTCCCCTCAGCAGTGTACTTCTGTTGATCTGCCTGTTCTGCTCCCCGCTCTCTGTGGTGAACCCTCTCACCCCACCCCACACCTCTGGCCTGTACCCCAGTGCTTGTATGCATAAATAAATAAATCTTAAAAAAAAAAAAAAAGATAAAAGCTTGGTCTAATTCCTGAGAAGTTAGTTCATCAAATCCTTTCCACTTAGGAAAGTGAATGTGAAAATATCTTTGTCTTTAAGAGATGTTTCCAAATGGAGAGTAAGGTTTTTTGACAAGATGGCAAAGTCAGAAGATTCAGTCTTTTGAGTCCAAAAGATTTAGACCCTAGAATCCTGACCGGACTGATTAAATGATATCCTAGAACTTATGAAGTAGTTTTTTTGTTTTTCATTTTATCAGGTAAGAAAGTTTACTACATGAAAGCTCTAGGATCTAGAAATGATCCACTTTCTATCATTCCCTCTTCCACATTCCATCATTCAACCTGTCTCATTCTCGCCCATCCCTCATTTTCCATTTACACATCCTTTCTCAGAAATAGCCCTAAGACTCGCTCACGAATCTGCTTGGTCTTGACACCGTAGATGATAGGATTTACCATGGGTGGGAAGAGCAGATAGAAATTGGCAAGGAGAATGTGGACATGTGGAGCAGCCCGGCGAGCAACACGGTGCATGACTGAAGAAATGACCACAGGTGTGTAGAAGGCCAAGATAGCACCTATGTGAGACACACATGTCCCAAAAGCCTTATAGCGGGCCTCCTGAGAAGCAAGCTGTAAAACTGCTTGAAGGATGAAGATATAAGATAACACGACAAAAAGCAGATCCAAAACCACTATAAACATAGCCACAGCAATACCATAGATATTGTTGAAGCGAGTGTTCCCACAGGCCAGTCTTACCACAGCCATATGTTCACAGTAGCAATGGGCAATCACAGGGCCTTGGCAGTAGTGGAAGCGTCTGAGCAGAAAGGGAAGGGGAGTCATAAGTGCCACAGCACGAGTCACAGCTGCCAATCCAATCTTAGTGATAAGGGGCCCAGTCAAAATAGTGGTGTAGTGCAGTGGTTTGCAAATGGCCACATACCGGTCAAAAGCCATGGCCAGCAGCACTGCTGACTCCATAATAGAGAAAGAATGGAGAAAAAACATCTGAACCAGACAGGCATAGAAATCGATTTCCTGATCCTTGAACCAGAATATGGCAAGCATTTTGGGCAATGTTGAAGAGGAAAGGACCAGATCAATCATTGCTAACATGGCCAGAAATATGTACATGGGCTCATGGAGGGCTGCATCAGCCTGAATGATAAAGAGGAGGGTGCAGTTTCCAAGCAGGGCCAGTGTATAGGCTGCACAAAAGGGAATGGATATCCAAACATGGAGATGTTCCAGGCCTGGGATCCCCATCAACAAGAAAGAAGTTGGATGAGTTGAGGTGATATTGGAAGACATGATCATGGAAAACTCACTTCCTTCAGTCTGTTTCCACACAGCCTTCCAGAGTATCCAGTGTCAGCACAATTCGTGTTTACTTTTCAAACTGATTATTCATGTCGGAGGATTAGCCCTTGATCACATTTCTATACCTTAAATGAAATTAGAATTAATCATAGTATATACTATGGAACATTATACATCTCTGCCCTCAAGGTGCTTACAAAGTAACTGGGTGATCAGGACATTAAATACCAACAGCGGTATTATAAGGCAAACTTAATTAAGGATTCAAGTGAATGAAGAATTTTGTGTTTTTTGTGTGGCCAAAGACAGAGTTATAAAGGATGTAGCTTCCCTTTTAGTGAATGTTTTGGGGTAATATTTAAACTGTCTTTCTCCTGCTTCCCAACACAAGCTCAGTCCTATTTATGAAAGGGGAGTCTCTCTGTCCATAGATGTCAAGCTTGGCTGTTAGAAGGTGCTAGCCTTATTTTTCAAATTCACTTTCACTCCAAGTTCTATGGTTTCTGTAATCAGGGTTCTATAGGTCCTGATTTGACTGTTAGAAGCCTCACCAACTAACGCTGTACCTCCAGCTAACTTGAGAACATGAGAAACCTTGTTATTGTTCTCTTTTAACATCCATCTCTAAGGTGAAAATTCTTCACTTTCTACCCTCACCCACTTTCCATTCTAGCACTTATGACATTCAGAAGAGATGCTCCACTCAACTTTTTGCAAAATTGACCCCTGAACTTCATATTTTTTAGGGTCTTTTGTATCTCTTTATAATCTCCTTTCCCCTCCTCCTTTATAGTCATTCCCTTTGAACAGGTTTAAACATTTCCCCAAATTTTCACATTTCTCAATTTCTATTAAAGTTTCTGCTGAGGATTAGTTGAGATATTTGAAAATACTTAGCATAATTTATTCTATACACATATTACTCAACCATAAAAAATTCTGTCATGTGCAACAATATAGATGGACCTTGAAACATTGTGTTAAATGAAGCATAAGTCAAGCAGAAAAAGATAAGCACTATATGATCTTATTTAGATGTAGAATCTATAAAAACTGAAGTCACTGAAACCGAACAGATGGGGTGGGCCAAAAGTGGAAGCAGGAAAAATGAATGAATGTGATCAAAAGGTACACACTTCCAGTTATAAGATTCTGGGGTATAAAGTACAATATGGTGGCTATATTTAGCAATACTATACTCTGTACATGAAAGCAGCTTAATTTTCAGTGGTAAGAACATTTTAACTGGGAGGTGATAGATGTTAACTAGATTTGTTGTGGCAACCATTTTGCTATATATGCATATATCAAATTATGTTGTAAAATTTAAATTCTATGCTGTCAGTTATATCTCAAACTTAGAAAATTTCGTATTTAAAATAAGGATCTTTTCTAAGACACTAGCAACAAATCTAGACCATTAACAAGTAATGGAACTTTTAGAAGTGAGGAAACTAGACTGTTAACTGACAATCACATAGTTGGAAAGCATCATATATTAAACTTGAACTTTAAGAACTCTGGCTTCCTGTGTTCAAATCCATTGCCTTCATATCAAAAAAAAAGTAGCAACAACCAATGCTGAGGATGTGGAGTAAAAGGAATTCTCCTACACTGCTGGTGGGAATGCAAGCTGGTCCAATCATTATGGAAAGCAGTATGGCGGTTCCTCAGTCTACTAAGAATGGAACTTCCATAGGATCCAGCAATCCCACTCCTAGGAATAGACCCAAAAGACACAAATACACTGATTCAAAAGAATACTTGCACACCTATGTGTATAGCAGCACTCTTTACAATAGGTAAGACCTGGAAACAACCTAAATGCCCAAAAAGAGGAGTGGATCAGGAAGCTGTGGTACATATACACGATGGAATACTACTCAGCAATCAAAGAAACTAGATACATTCATAGGAACATGGATGGGACTGGAAGGGATGATGCTCAGTGAAATAAGTCAAAAGGCAAAAGAAAAATACCAGATGGTTCCTCCCCTAGGAGGAATATAAGGGAACCAAATAAGGATCAAGGAAAGGAATAAGAACAATAATAATAATAACAAGAAAGAAACAAAAACCAAAAATGAAAGACAAGGACAAATTGGGGACACTTGGTGGGGAAGGGAAGAGGGGGAGGGTTGAGGGCAGACGGGAGCACAGGGACTGAGGTGATGGTGCACTGGTGATATGATGATGGGGAATACATGGGGATTACAACTGATACAAAATATATATAAATAAAAAAATAAAAAGTAAAGATTTATACCTTGAAAAAAATCCAGTGCCTTGAATCGTTATACAATGTAAGGAACACCTTGCTCCTTGAAAGCTCAAACTCCATATGTTCAAGCAAAAAAAAAAAGCCTCTAACTCCTTCCTATGATACAGGGAAAATTTTTAGCATCTAAAGACTTGGGCTGACATCACTGAATTTTTAAGTTTTAGCTTTTTGATCTATAAAAGAAGGCAATAGCCATATATTTCATGACCATCTTGCCAAGTTCCAATGTAGGGAAGATGAAATTAGACATAAGGATAGACTTTGTAAACTGTGAAGCATTCTACAAATGCTATTTCTCACTATCTTCTCCCCATACACATATACCCCCTTCTTAAAGTGTTTCTTGATTAGTACCAATATGATCCTGTGTTCCTTGCCTTCATGCCTTCCACCTTCTAATACCCTTTGGTTCTCATCTAAAGTACAAGTTGTATAAAAACTTCACTGTATTCAATCTCTACCTCCTGACTTTAATTTCCTCTCCTCTCCGACTTAGTTTCCATCTTCACTGACCCATATGTTGATTTTAGCACTTTTTGCCTCACATTCCCATTTTCTCTCTACTTTTATTCCTTTTTTCATACTCTTGTGCAATTTGATATCTCTTGACTTTTTTCTATGTTCACGTGATTTTCAAATGTATGACTTCTACTCTGAATTCCAGACTACATATCCTATTAGACATCTTCACTTAGATCTTCCAGTCATCTTCCACAAAACACAGCCATAAAAGAAATCATATCTACCCATAAACTCTCCATGCCTTTTCCACCTCAGTATATCTTACTGCCAACCATCCCAGGGATAATCTGATTTAATCCCTTGCCTCTTCCTTCATAATCCAATTCATTAGCAAATCCTATACCAGGATTCTATCTATTGGATTACACTTTAAATATCTAGGTAGTTTTGCAAACCTTTAATGAACAAGTGTGCATGACTTGCCCCTTCCCTCTCCTTACTTCATTCTTTTTCCCCCCCTGGACCATAACAGCAGCTGCTACTGGGGTGGAGCAGGAATGTGAAGATGGGGGGAAGCAAGTAACATCACCAAGAAGAGAAATGACTAATCTGTTCTGGGTAACCTAGCTATGGTTTTGAGATAGTTCCTAATGCACAGCACAGAAAGGGCACAGGCCTGAGAAGCAGGAAAGTATTATTCTAATAATGGTAGGATGAGAGGACCTGAAGCTTTAGAAGACAAAGTGTTTAAGGGAAAAAGTCCTGTTAAAGATGAACAAGGATGCGTATGACAGACAAGTGAATCAGGAGGTGAGGTAATGCCTAGGACTAGGGTATGCGGTCTGTGTGAAGCACATAAGAGATGGACGCTTCAACATTCCGGGACTCGGTCCCTTAACCGTTCCCCTGACCTAGCCTATTCTCCTCAAACATGGAACACTCATTCAGTCTCTTCTCAGCCTTTGGGCATTCTCTCAAATGATTTCTATTTTCAGTATGATTGCTGCCACCACTCTGCCTACTCCCGTTCTCCCTGCCAGCCCCAGCTCACGTGGCCATTCCTTTACCTGTGTCCTCCAGGCAGCCTGTTCTAGCCAGCTGATCCCAGCACAAGTATCCATCCCTCCCTGGCCTGCTTGCCTCTCATCCCATTTGTGCCCTATGTCCTCTGCACTGATGGTCTTCCCTTTGCCCCAGTGGCCCAGTGTGCTCTCACCCCTCAGCAGGCAGCTCACTCCATTTTCTGCAGGTTTCAGCAAAAACTGATGCAGATTCTATGCTTCTATTCATGATAGAAGAGTAGGGAAGAGGGAGTCAGGAAGGGAAGGGTTGGCTGTAGCCTCATAATCGGCTACCCTTTTCCCAAAAGATATAAGCAGCAGCATGCCCTGCCCCTGAGGAGCTTCCTTAAAAGGCAGCATTGTGGGCCTTTGTCTTCTCTGTGAATGACTCTGGGGACCTCATTTCCATCTCCAGTCTTCTGGGGTTCCAGCGCTACCTACTGCAGACCTTAGCGAGAAATGTGACTTGAGTGATCATTGTTTCTCTCCGCCTTCACCTTCCTTCCCGGGAGTGCCTACTGGGCAGCAGAACCTTCTTAGAACATGTGGCATTCTGAATGTGACTCAGAAGTTTCAGCCATGACTAGGTCAAGGTTTCCTATTCATTCAGCTTTAGTTTGAACTTATACAATTGCTTTGCTTTGTGGACAGAGCTGTGGGGTAAGGTTACAAGTAGATTTAGGTTTGAACCCCAGCTTGTGAGCTTACTGAGGCACTAGCCCCTCTGTTTCTTAGTGGCACCATATAACAGATATGGAAATCTACCTCTAATCCTGCCCACCCTTCACAATTTTGAAAGGAGATAATGGATGAATAATTATCAATGTTACTACTCAATCATTTTTCATTTAAAAAAGGGGGGAAGGGCTTGTGACTTGTCTCAACATCTGCTATTCTGCCAGTACTGAGCAGGAGGGTTTTTTTCCACAGGGATCCCTATGTCCTTGAACCTGCGCTAATTCTCCATGAGATACCCCAGCTCCTATTGATGTAAGTCCTGCAGGTCCCCCCTCTTTCCAAAGACATATCCAGGTCCTGCATTAAATGTCCCATAAGGACAACTGGAGTTGAGTTGAGGGCTTACACGAAGCCTGTTATTAAAGTCTGTGTTAGGGAAAGGAGATAAACTATGTAGAGATGATCCTGACTTGAGGCTCACAGGCTGATGTTTAGAAGACACCCACGCTGGGTCAGGGAAAGATCATGGAAGTTCTGTTTAATTTTTTGAGGCAGCTGCCATACCATTTTCCACAGTGGTTACTCCATTTTGCATTCCCACCACCTATGTGCACCGACTTTAACAGCTCATTAACACTTGCTTTTGAATTTTGATTTTTTGAAAATAGTCATCCTAAAATATAATAGTTTATTGTGTTTTGATTTGCTCTTCCCTAATGATTAGTTATAATACATATGCTCTTGTGCTTACTAGCCATTCTTATATTTTTGGAAAAATATCTATTCAAGTGCTTGCTGGGTTTTTTGGGTTTTTTTGGGGGGGGGGGGTTGTTTTTTGGGTTTTTTGTTTTTGTTTTTGTTTTTGCATAGAACTAGGGGGTAGGCCAGAGGTGCAGAGGGTGAGAGGATTCACCAGAGACAGAGTGGGGAGCAGAGCAGACAGATCTACTGAAATACACGAAGGGGAACAGCAGGCGAGGCAGAGTCTGTTATGCCATATGTAGGTTAGCTCCCTAGCTGGGGATTGAACTCAGCCCATAGAGGTGATAGTGCTAAAATTCAACCCCTAGGCTACTAGGGAGTCCCCATTTCTTAACTGAATTGATGTTTCAAAAATGTATTTCACATGTGACCTTCTCACTGTTAGGGGGAAAGGTAGTCCTAAATGGATTATGGGTGTGTGGACTCCAACCCCCACTCCAGACCATCAGTGTTCCAGAACCACAAATCCGGTAAGATGATTATCGAAGAGTGGATCACTGGGACCTGAGGGTGGAGTTGAGCAGCCAGGCTGGCTATAAAACCAGAGGTGAGCTTGGGGTCTTCCCTCTTACTGAGGAGCCAGACCCCTTCCTTCAGAGCCATCTCATTCGACTCGGAGCCAGCTCTCAATGCACCATTGCTTAGATCTGGTAGGGTATTTGTGGATTTGTATCCCTTTCTTTTTCCTTTGGTGTTATTACTATTTTATTCCCCTTTCATAAAATAAAACGTGCTAATAACTTTTGCCACGTGTACCTGGAATTGGGACTTTTAAGTCTTCTGAGTGCGCGGGTGGAGAACCCAGTGAGGGGAACCCATTTTATATTAGGGTTGCCCTGTAACAGTTGTTTCTGATGCTATATGCATCCATGGGTGGCTTATAAGTCATCCCCATTTTGCAGTCTGTGCTTCTGGGTGTTATTTTTATAATGTTTGATCTTTTCTCTATAAGAGGTGGACATTCTAATTCACATATTGAAAATATACAACAACAAATTCAGGCCCTTTCCTTGGCTATTAACAATATGAAGGATGAGAACCATATTAATTTTTAGGCAGCCTTTAGAAATATGCAGGACCAAATACAGGTTAAGATGAATGAAAATTGTACTGCTTTTGATTCAGTTTTTAAAGCTATGCAAAATCAGATACAAGATGCTCTCCATAAATTGGATATGGCAGAGGAGGTTCGACTTATGATACAGAGAAAGGATAAACCTTCCTTTTTCCCTGAGGGCTGCACAAGGGCAGAGGTAAGAAAGGAGGATACTCTTTTGTTAAATACTTTAAACCCATCTAAGTGTAATACTCAGAGTGACAAAGCCCCTCCTTCAGAAATAGCGGAGGCTTCACAGGCCCCACTGCCCTCTGAGGAAGGAACTAAAATGTCTTCTCCTCCCCACACTAGACGTGGTACCCAATATGGTAGAAAAAGCTACTCTGAAGCAGGACAGTTCTCTTTGGCAAATGCCCATGGGTGCCTTGAATGAGCACGGGCAGCCTGCTGGGTACTTTTGGTCACACCACCCCTTCAGTACTGCAGACCTCCTAAATTGGAGGAGCTCTGTCCCCTCATACCGCCAAGATCCTAAAAGGACAGCAAACTTGTTTGCTTCCATTTTCCTCTCCCATCACCCTAACTGGGCTGATGTACAATCCATGTTGCAAACTTTGCTCACAATGGAAAAACAGGATGGTTCTCAGGTAAGCCAGGGAAGAGGCTGATCGTCTCCACCAACAGGATGGAGAATCCCCAGAGTCAGAGGTGGCTGTCTCAGTGGTAAATCCAAACTGGAACCCCAACAATGGGGGAATGGAAATGTTAGAGCTTTATAAGATGTGCTTACTGGTAGGGCTGCAACAGGAAATTCTGAAACAAAAATTTCAACAATTCTAGAGTTAGAACAGAAAACTAATGAGGACCCATCAGAGTTCCTCGACTGTATTATCCAAATGTATACTGCCCACACAGATATAAACCCAAATGCCCCAGAAAGTGCCCAGTTAATCACTGTGGCGTTCATTATGCATAGTGCCCCAGATATACTCTGGAAATTAGCTAAGGTGGATGGTGTTACAGAGATGATTCCATCCCAAGTAGACTTGTCTTTCAGGGTCTATAATAGAGGAAAGGAAACCTAGACCTGCAACTGTTTTTGTGCAGAGGGAGAACAGGACTTCAGGGAAACAATAACAGAGTAGGGGAGAGAACCCAAGCGAAGTGAACCCGTAGGAAAAAACCAGTGTGCTTACTGCCGGGAACAGGGACATTGGAAATATAGTTGTCCTAGGTTACAGGGAAAAAGGAGACAAAATAATGAAATAAGGCAGGACAGAAGGCCAATGAGACCACAACACAATGATTCACAGAGGAGTTACAGGACAGAATATAGACGGAGTGCAAGGAACCCAGAACCAAGGAGAGAAGAGAGAAGACAAATGATGGTACAGAGCAGAGACTCAGATGAAGATTAGAGAGAATACAAGAGTGAAAGAAACCAAGAGCCAAGTGCAGAGGAATGGAGACAAGCAATAGTACACAGACAAGGGTCAGATGAAGAATAGGGGAGCCCAGAGGCTCCACAGAAGGAACTGACCGAGAAAGAAAGCCCCAGAAGGAACTGATCCAGACTAAAACCCACTGGTCTGGTGAACCTATTGAAGATCTACGATATTTATTTAAGAAAAACAGAAGAACTTAAATATCACTAACTTCTTTTCCAAAAATTTTTGGCCTATGAGCGAAACTGCAGCTGCATGAGGTATCCCACACACATTGTACAATTACTAAAGAGCTCGCTGTGCCTATATGTTGTATGTCTGTATGTCTGTTATATGTTCTTCCCTTGTGATTGTCTTGGCTTCTAGAGATTGTGAAACTTTTGGATGGTGCCCATAGATATTGTAAGAAAATTTAAGGTTTTTGTAAAACAAAAGGTTATGGTTTGCCAACATTGTACTACTGAACTGAGCCGGTGCTTTTATAGAGATTAAATATGGTTGTTGCTGTTTTCTAATGTTATGGCAAAGCTTCCCAGAAATTTAAATTGAAGTGAAAGTTGGTAGTCTGTCAATTGGTTGATCAAAGGAATTTTTGTGGGACCTCAATAGAGCTCCTGAGACACTTCACAAAATTTCTCCCTTTCCTCCTGGGAAAGGCATTAGATGAATTCATCCTATTCAGTTTACCTGGTGAAATAAAATGGAAAGGGAAGCATTGTCACTTGTTAAAAAAAATAAATAAATAAAACTTTGGCATGTACAAAATGTTAACATTGGTATAAATCTTTTCAGTACCTGATGTGTAAAAATTGTAAATTTTGATTGTTGCCCTGAGATATTATATGTGTCAATGGTTTGATATCTGCAGAAATTGTGTCTAGAGAAAACATGAAGAAAAAAGGCTTTAATGGATTCCAATTAATGGAACTTCTGGCAGTTAAAATTTCCTACAGAGAAACAGACTGTTGGAGGTAAACCTGATTCTTCATAAGTTTTGCTTCAAATAATATCAACGATTTTTGTTTGTTTCAGAGTTTTCCTATTCAGAATGACAAGGATCTGCAGAGCTAACTTGTGTTTGCATTTCCTCTCCCCTTGATAGCAACATAGTACAAATAATAATGGTAGTAATTTTCACTACTCATGGCAGTCTATTTTTGCATAAATTCAATAGGGAGTTTTGTATGCTTCAATTAGAGAATTGGAAATATATTTCATTGTATGGCTTTGATTAGATTTCTTCCTGAAGTTGAAGTAGAGCTGAACCAAGAAGAGGAGAAACTACTGCTTTGCTTGTAGGGTTCCAGAGACCTCCACAGAAGGTGAGGAAGCTTGCCTCCATTGGCAGGACTGGACAACCCAGAAAAAGAGCAAGTCCTGGTGACCTCGAGAAGAGGAAACACCAGGTGGAGTCTGGTGAGACCAACATTGTTCCCGAGCCGACACGGACCGGAGGTCATGAGTTCACTCTGCTCCTATCTGGAGTATTCCAACAAGTCAGCTAAAATTGATGTTTGGTTATTATACCCTGTGACTTTATGCAAAAATAGGTACAATGGTCTAAAGTTGCTGTACTATGGATAAAGTTGGGATTGAGGTGGAGAGAACATGTTTCTACATCAGTTAAACCAGTCTTTAAGATTTTTATTCCTGTAATTTTGATATATTTGCTATTTTGTTCTGGCTGATGCCTCCAGATTTTTCTTCTTGCATGGACTGGCAAACTATTTTCCAAGAACAGGAACTTTTCTGTTAGCCACACTGGACAATACCTGGAAACTGACAGGTTTTTGTGGTTTTTTTCAAGCTGGAACCCTGAAAGATTATCATCAAAGACTGCACTCCAGCATCCATGCATTTCAGCTTCATCACCATAGAAATGGTGACAAAAAGTGAAAGGGGGGAATTGTTAGCGGGAAAGGTAGTCCTGAATGGATTACACAGATAGGTTTATGGACTCCAACCCCCACTCCAGACCACCAGTGTTCCAGAACCACAACTCCAATAATATGATTATCAGAGTGGATCACTGCGGCCTGAGGGTGGAGTTTAGCAGCCAGGCTGGCTATAAAACCAAAGAGGTGAGCCTTGGGCTCTCTCTTCCTGTGGAGCCATCTCACTTGACTCAGAGCCAGCTCTCAATGCGCCATTGCATTCCAGCTCAGAAGATCTGGTAGGATATTTGAGGATTTGTATCCCACTCTTCCCTTGGTGTTATTTCTACTTTATTCCCCTTCTTTTGTAAAATAAAACCCTTTAATAACTTTTTGTTGCGCGTGTCTGAAATTGAGGCTTGTTATAAGTCTTCTGAGCTCATGGGTGAGGACCCAGTCAGTGAAACCCATTTTATATTACAATGTAACAATATAAATATTGGGTGGGTAAAATTCCATCCAATCATATCCCAAGTTAACAATGAGTAGCTAAGTATACCTCTGAACCCTGTCAAGACAGTGGAGATCTTAAATTTTCTGTCACTGTGCTCATAATGAGCTTAAGTCATTCATTTATCTGCTGTGCTACTTAGACGCAGTTGATTCTAATACAGTGTCTATGTAAAAACTAATGGTCAAATCTCAGGATCCCTGAAATTTAACCCTTTAGGGGTCAGTCTTTTATGAGCCTCTCAGGAAGCATTCACACTCAGAATAAAGCATGCACTTTCCCCTCTATCTTCTGGACCATACTATGCTCCACTAATTCTTCCCTCCACCATCTGTGTTCACAGCTCCTTAAAGGGAGAATCTTTTTCTAGCCGTCATATCTCCACCATAATGCTAGGTACTGTGGAGGCACCAATATGTTTGCTGACTTGTTGGTTGTTTGAAGTCAGATTTGATGTCTGCCTGGCTTAGAGTTCATTAGAACCCCTTCTGCTCATTCCACAGTCTTCTCTGAACACTTACCATTGTCATGATCTCTTAATCACAATCAAAGAATGAATTCACCTTGGTATCTGCCTTTACAACTCATTGTGTAGGAAGATGACTGAAAGATAAGAATGTAATGATAGTTAAGTCTATTGAGGACTTGCTATGTTTCAGGCATTGTATTAAATATCTTATGTTTTTGCTGGTGGGAATGCAAGCTGGTCCAACCATTATGGAAAGCAGTATGGCGGTTCCTCAGTCTACTAAGAATGGAACTTCCATAGGATCCAGCAATCCCACTCCTAGGAATAGACCCAAAAGACACAATTACACTGATTCAAAAGAATACTTGCACACCTATGTTTATAGCAGCACTCTTTACAATAGGTAAGACCTGGAAACAACCTAAATGCCCAAAAACAGGAGTGGATTGGGAAGCTGTGGTACACATACACAATGGAATACTATTCAGCAATCAAAAAAGAAAAACTAGATGCATTCATAGGAACATGGATGGAACTGGAAGGGATTATGCTCAGCGAAATAAGTCAGAAGGCAAAAGAAAAATACCAGATGGTTCCTCCCCTAGGAGGAATATAAGGGAACCAAAGGAGGATCAAGGAACGGAATAAGAATAATAAACAAAAACCAAAAATGAAAAGATAAGGACAAACTGGGGACACTTGGTGGGGAGGGAAGAGGGGAAGGGTGGAGGGCAGACGGGAGCACAAGGGACTGAGGTGATGGTGCACTGGTGATACGGTGATGAGGAATACATGGGGATACAATTGATGTCAAATATATGTAAATTTTTAAAAATTTTATATTAAAAATAAGTATCTTATGTTTATATGACAACCCTCCACATTTTTACAGATAGAGAAAAGAGGCTAATAAGAGCCATTACTTAACTTCCCTAAGGGCACACACAAAAAAATAAAATGTGAGCATTTATGAGACTAAGGACACTTAGTGTGATTCTGAGTATTAGAAAAGACTCATGAAAATGGTGACTTTGAACAAGACTTCAGTTGTTCCCAGACCACGTCCATTATCCCTTGTCTTCCTTATCTTACACGTTATCTTCTCTCCTTCATGTGGCCCTTCCTCCAAAGTCACCTTCTACTTCTAAGTCCTAAACTCCTTTGTGGGATTAACTTTTTTTGCAGGGTGAACCCTGATGTCTTCTGTCCACATACATCTCATTGAATTTTTTTGTTGAGGTAGCAGTTTACAACACTGTATGTTTTAGTAGTAGCAATGGGATTGTTATCTTGATTTCTTTCTCTTCTAGTTTGTTGTATACACAGATGTTTGTATACTACTTTTGTAAGCTAAATTTTACTGAATTTATTTCCAATAGTAATTTTTTTAGGTGAGTCTTTTAGGGTTTCCCATATATAACATGTTATCTCTAAATGAGACTGTATTTAATGTATCTTTTCCAATTTATATGCCTTATTTCTTTTTCTTACTAATTACTCTCGCTAAGACTTCAAATACTATGTTGAATAATAGTGGTGAGTGGTTACTTCTCCTGATTCTTAGAGAAGTTTTCAGTATATTACTCTTCTTATTTTAAGGCTTATCTTCAAATTACCTCATTTCCTTGCCTCATTTTATTGACAGTTTTTGTCATAAATGAATAATGTTGTGAAATGCTTTTTATGCATATATTGAGATGATCATATGTTTTTTGTTTATATGGTGTGTTGAATTTATTTGGATCATTGGAACCATTCTTTTATTCCTGGAATGAATCCTACTTGGTTATAGTATATGATCACTTTAATGTATTAATCTGGTTTGCTAAGATTTTATTTAGTACCTTCACATCTATCAAGAATATTAAGTATTTTTTCTGATCACAATGTTATCAAACAGAAATCAACCACCAACAGAGCTATGAAAGTAAAACTTATGGAGACTAGATACATTAATAACTATTGGGTCAATGAGAAAGTCAAAGAAGAAATTTTAGAAGTACCTCAAGAAAACAAAACTGAAGACACAGTCTACTAGAATCTTCTGGATGCAGTAAAAGAAGTCTTAAGAGGGAAATTTATAATAATATAGGTTTACATCAGAAACAAACTTTTCAGATAAACCACCTAAATAAATTTTGGTTTTTGTTTTTATTCCTCTATATATATTTGATTTGAATTGTAATCCCCACATATTCCCCAACACCATTTCACCAGTGCACCATCACCTCAGTCCCTTGTGCTCTTATCTGTTCTCAACCCTCTCCCACTCCCTCCCCACCAAGTGTCCCCAATTTTTCCTTGTCTTTTTGTTTTTGTTGTTTTTATTGTTCTTATTCCTTTCCTTGATCCTTATTTGGTTCCCTTACATTCCTCCTAGGGGGGAAACCATGCAGTATTTTTCTTTTGCCTTCTGACTATTCAGCAATCAAAAAAGAAAAACTAGACACATTCATAGGAACATGGATGGAACTGGAAGGGATTATGCTCAGCGAAATAAGTCAGAAGGCAAAAGAAATATACTGCATGGTTTCCCCCCTAGGAGGAATATAAGGGAACCAAATAAGGATCAAGGAAAGGAATAAGAACAGCAATAATATAATAATAACAATAAAGACACAAAAACCAAAAATGAAAAGATAAGAACAAACTGGGTATGCTTGGTGGGGGAGGGGGGGTTGAGGGCAGATGGGAGCATGGGGGACTGAGGTGATGGTGCGCTAGTGATATGGTGATGGGGAATACATGGGGATTACAATTGATGTCAAATATATATAAATAAAGGAAAAAAATAAGATTAAAAAAGTATTCAATAAAAAAAAATAAACATAGGGGTGCAGGTATTCTTTTGAATCAGTGTTTTTGTGTCTTTTGGGCATATTCCTAGGAGTGGGATTGCTGAATCATATGGGAGTTCCATCTAAACTTATACTTTAAAGAACTCGAAAAAGAATAAGTAAAACCAAAAGAAGGAAAGAAATGGCAAAATTAGTAAAATTAGAGTAGAATTAAAAATATAAATCAAAAGTTCAGTGAGACCTTAGAGTAGAATTAAAAATATAAATCAAAAGTTCAGTGAGACAAAAGTTCAGTGAAAAGATAAACAAAATTGACAAACCTTCACTTACACTAAGGGGAAAAAAAAGTAGAAAACACTGTAAATAGAAAGGATTATAAGATACTGCTATGAAGAACTTTATGCCATAAATTGGAGAATATAGGAGAAATTAGGTTGCATAATTATTTGTCTAAGACTCAATCAGGAGGAAATAGAAAACCCAAACACACCAATTATAAGCAAAGAAATTGAAATATCAGTCTCCAGAAAAATGAAAGCACTGGACCTGCTGGTTTCATAGCAAGGTCTATCAAGCTTTCAAAGATGAGCTAATATCTATCCTTCTCAAGCTCTTCCAAAAATAAAGATGAGGAAATGCTTCCAAATACATCTTACAAAACCGGATAACTCTGATAACAAAAGATGACTAAGGCAGCTCTTCCTGCCAACTTGTGTCTGTGCAAGCGTCTTCTCCTTTCCTTTTCTGAAACTGTCATTGCAGAATGGAAAAAAAAAGACAAGGACAAAAAAATTGCAGTCCAAAATCTCATTTTAGGGGCCCTCCCTGGTGGCGCAGTGGGTTAAGCAATGCAATATGAAGCAAACCACAGCCATGTCAGCATGAGTTCAATCCCTGCTGCTGGCCAGGGAGGGGCCGGCACATGGCACAGCAGATCTCTCCTGCCTCACCTGCTGCTCCCCTCAGCAGTGTACTTCAGTCGATTTGCCTGTTCTGCTCCCCGCTCTGTCTATCGTGAATCCTCTCACCTCCCTGGACTCTGGCCTGTACCCCAGCTCTTGTGTGCATAAATAAATAAATCTTTAAAAAAAAAAATCTCATTTTAGTGAGTTTGTCTGCCCATCTTCCGAAAGACTGAGACTTGAAAATAGGGACATGACTCTTCAACTTTATGCTTCAGTTGGGTAGATTTTCAGTAATTATTGAATCAAATAAAATAGTAAACTCTACCTTTTCTAATAAAAGAAATTCTTGCCACTTGCAACAACATGGATGGAAGTGGAGACAATTATACTAGGTGAAATAAATCAGAAGGAGAGAGATAAATACTGCATGATTTCATTCATATGTGGACTATATTTATTTTGTTGACAAAACCCTAGAAACATGACTAGGGAATTGAGGCTACTAGGGGGGAGAGAGGAGGGTGGGAACAAAGTGGGGAAGGGCCCAGTGACCTAGGCTGAAGGACTATGGGTGTTTTGATGTGAAGGTGGAGTGGTAACATACATCTGAGGACGTATAAACCTATTCCCCTAGATCACATACAGTGCTGTAAAAAGTTACCTCAATAAAGAAAATAAAGAAAAATAAATTTCAGTTCATAATTAACCAAATTTTAAAAGAAACAACAAACCACAAAAATCCTAGAGACTGAAAAACTGATCCTACCAAAAGGGGAGGGTGAGGATGGGGACAAAGAGGAGGAGGTATAATGAACTATGATGGAGGATATGGGTGCTTTGGCAGGGGTGTGGTACAGCACCATATATCTGAAGAGGAGGGGACCTGTACCTCTAAATCATACCATTTTGTGAACCAACATGATCTCAATTTAAAATATCAAAAAATTATAAATTTAAATAGATGTGTACCTTTTGCATGCTTTGCATAGACCAAAGTGGTAAATATATCTTGCGTATATTTTGTTGAACATTTATTGTCTCCCCATTTTATAGATTAAGAACTACCATTTAGAGAAGCTAAGTAGTTTGTCCAAAAGAAACAGCGAGAAGCAAATATTTGGGATAGAGAGGAGGGAGAAAGAAAAACTAACACTAGCAAAATATTCTAGAATGCATTCCTATGCCAAAAAACCTTTAGGTTTTTTTGTGCTCAAGGACCTCTCCACCTACCCCCTTCCTACCCACTCAATTTCTGCAGGTAGATCTCTGCTATCATGGCCTTTCCTCCCCTCCCCATCAAGGTCCAAATTGCCTAGCTTCAATTTCTGCCTCTTTCCAGCATCCCACAGGTCTTTTTAGTGACTTCATCTCCAAGGAATTTTTACTGTTAGGGCCCTAATGACAAGATAAATACCGTAGTTATTTTTCTTCTCACACTCTAATCCCTGCAGAACCTGAGACTCTACCACTTCCTGCCCGAGACCTGGTAAGTCTGTCTGTGCAGCCCCACAACAGACATACTCAGCAGACCAGACCTGACTGCCACTGAGAATTTTCTTATTGAAGTTTGTCTCCGCTTCAAATAAAGGGGACTTACAAGTGAATAACACCGACCACTCTTAATGTGTCATGCAGTACCATTTCTCTTCCACAGCAATTCTTCACAGTAGCTATGAAGGGGAGCTCCTCCTGACCAGGGCACAGAAGAGGAAGCAGGTTGAAAAGGTTAAGAAACTTATCTGAGATCGCACTGCTGGTGAGTTAGCAGAGCTGGGATTTGAATCAAGCTGCCCTGGGTCTCCGCCTGAGCTACCCACTTGGCAGGTGGCTTTCAGACACTCTTGAGCGCCTTCAGGGAGTTTCTCCTTTCCTCATGAAACAGCCCAGTTTCTGGTGCCTGAGCGCCTAGTCCTACATATTTTAGGTAAGGCCTTTCTTAGTCCAATCGAAAGACAATTAAGAACAAAGAGAAGTGAGGTTCATAAAGGTATTCTGGGTAAATCATCTGGAAGACGCTAGAGTCTCTTATTCCCTGATATCCAGAGGCAAGATGAATCAGAAGAAAAGAACAGTAGAACACAGACAGAAGAGGGTTCATAGGCAGAGAGAAGAAAGCAGAAAATCTTTAACCAGCCACCTTTTAGCATGGAGAGGACTCCGTTCATGCCACTCACCCAGCCTGGACTCATTAAATTAAACTAATGAAAAGGCTCCTGTGAATCCTGATAACTCTACTCCCTGCCTTGCATCTGTCCCACGCTCTACAATCTTCTCACCATGAAAGGGTCATATACTATTTCCTGCTGCTATTTCAATTTTAGCCATGTTATAAGGATAAACCCCAACTTATTCATCTCTTAGGGTTTCCTAGGGCTCAGAGCAAGTTCTTCTATACCCACTCTACCTTGACCTGACCATGCACTTCATAAACCACAGCCATCAGAACCCAACCTCTTTTGTGCTCATAGGAATTCCTGGCCTGGAAGCATCCCACTTTTGGATTGCATTTCCCTTCTGCTCTATGTATGCCTTGGCTGTGCTTGGCAACATGGTGGTGCTGCTGGTGATACGTTCAGAGCCTGCACTGCACCAGCCCATGTACTTTTTCCTGTGCATGCTGTCCGTGATTGACCTGGTGCTCTGCACCTCCACTGTGCCCAAGCTCCTTGCAGTCTTTTGGGCAAATGCTGCTGAAATTGCCTTTGAGGCCTGTGCTACCCAGATGTTCTTTATCCATGGCTTCTCAGCTGTAGAATCTGGTATCCTGCTAGCAATGGCCATCGATCGCTACTTGGCCATCTGTCGGCCGCTGCACTATGGGTCCTTACTGCCCCCTGAGGCAGTGGGCAAGCTGGGAGCTGCAGCTGTGTTTCGTGGCTTAGGACTCATGACCCCACTCACCTGCTTACTGGCGAGGCTGAGCTATTGTAGCCGAGTGGTGGCGCACTCCTACTGTGAGCACATGGCTGTGGTGAAGCTGGCTTGTGGGGGCACACAGCCTAACAACATCTATGGCATCACTGCGGCCACACTGGTGGTGGGCGCTGACTCCATCTGCATCGCGGTCTCCTATGCACTCATCCTCCGGGCTGTGTTAGGTCTCTCCTCCAAGGAGGCAAGGGTCAAAACCTTTGGCACTTGCGGCTCCCACCTGGGTGTCATCCTTCTGTTCTATACCCCAGGACTCTTCTCGTTCTACACGCAGCGCTTCGGCCAGCACGTGCCTCGGCATGTCCACATCCTCCTGGCTGACCTCTACCTCGTCGTCCCACCCATGCTCAACCCCGTCATCTATGGCATGAAGACCAAGCAGATCCGGGATGGGGCCATTCGACTGCTGAAGAGGGGCGTGGCTCAGTCCTAAATTCTCAACCCCACCCTGAGACCCTCCTCCCCAGCCCTTGAGCAACCTTAAGACCAGTGGCCTGCAGCAGGACAGGGAAACCCACACTCCATGGGGGCCTTCCTTTGATAAGGAAGTGTAGTAAGTGAGATGGGAAAGAGCCATCAGGTGCGACATAGATATGGTTACAAATCTCAAAGAGCCTCTGTCTGGTGGAAAACACAGCTACGGAGCTGACGATGACCTCCCAGGAAACCCACGCTGCTTTTCCGACACTGCTCCTACCTTCCAGGAGACCTTGCTAAAATGAGAATATGACTGTGGTCTGACAAGGGGAAATCGTTATTATCCACAGTCAGGGGTTCCTCCTCTGATAGGGATCCAAGGATACCTCCCTCAGTGAATTCTAAGTAGGAGAAGCACACGCAGAGCCAGACAGAGGCAGGAGGACAGACACACAACAGCAATGGGACATGGGAACAGCGTGAGCAGACTGTGTCCACTATACAGAGCAGCAAGCAATGGGTCTAATGTCAACTGCGTGTTCTGGGGAAGATGATCATGTACTGTCAGCCAAAGTCATTGCTAAAATCTCAAGATACGGACTTAGGTAAAAAGGTTCCCCTCGTGACGACTGCTCACTGTTAGTTAGAGATCATGTACGTGTAAGAAGCAGCCAAACTAAATCAGACCAATCTAATTAGTATAAGCACTGGGACCTGTGGGAACTGATAAGGGCATCAAACCTGCTGGGCGGGGTGGGAGTGAAGGCCCAAGGCCCATCTTATCTCTACTCACTTCTGCATAGATGGAAAAGGCCATCTCCTTGAAGGGCTCTGATCATACTGGGTGTAAGTTATGGGAACAAAGTCATGGGCAACATGATGCCAAGCCTACCATCCTCAGTCGCAGACCAATCCCTGGGAGTGACTAGTGAAGCGGTCACCAAATTTCAAATTCCAGGGCAGAGGTCAAAAAACTTCTCTGGAGAGAAGATGGAAAACAAAGCCCAAAGGGACCTCCTGTGTGGGTTTACAAAAACAAAAGCAATGGCTATGAGCAGAAGGCTTAGGGACCAGAGTTCTCAGGACCTCTGGCTCTCACCTCTGTGTTCAGAATCTACAGGCAGTTTGATAGATATTTATAGGTATTTGGTTCTCAGGTAAAACATTCCAATGACATACAAAAGAGCTTACACAGAAGTTTCTTGTAGATCTAGAATAACCTATGTCAGCAGAACTTCATCCAGTAGCAGCAATGGCTTAGCTTAACCCTTTGCAGTACACAAGAGATGGACACCACCTGACTGTGGTCTCTGCATCATCCGATGAGGAACCTGTGATTAACAACCCCCACTTCACAGAGCCAGAGGATTAGGAAGGTGGGAAATTGTCCAAAAAAGCAAGTAACTGTCAAACTCAAATCTTCTAAATTCTGTGCTTTCACTCTTTACCAGCTGAGTTCCTATAAATTTAGACCCTAGGACCAAAGATCTATAAGAGTTAACCTAGGTATAAGGGAATAATTTATTCTGATGTCATGACATTTCTGAGAACATGCAACATGCCCAACATTATCCTGGGGTCTAGAAATATGATTCAGGAAGTCTCTGGTGACAACTTAAATACAGGACTGGCAAAAAAAAAAAAAATTCATGAGACTTAGTGACTCCCATACTAGGCATCTAAATAACTATTCCTTAAGTCCAGGACTTAGCACACATGAAACTGGGAGTTTAAATTTGTCCACAGACAACCCAGGTTGCCAGAGAGAGACCTTAAATTGACTAATTCTACTCCCCCACCCCTCTTTGGGACTACATTCATTATAGTTGGATTTATTTTTCCAAAACCACTTTTTAAATGAGATCATTTACCTAAAATAAAAGGAATATATTTAGTGTAGACATCAATATAACCACCACCTTAAGAAAGACACAGAATATTTTCATAATCCCGGCAAAGTCCTTGTGCTCCTCTCAGACAACCCTTCACTCTCCAATGTGACAACCATTGTTTGGTTTTGATCACTGAGCACCAAATTTACTGTTCCAGAAATGTGTGTAAGTGGAATGGTATGATATTGTGTGCACACCTTCTTTGTTGAACATGTCTTTGAGATTCATGTGTGTTACCCAACTGTTAATCAGCTGTTAATTCCACTTTATTGCTATTATTTCATGCTATGAACATACCAAAGTTTAACCATTTTGGACACCTGGACTGTGTCCTATTTGAATTCCAATTCTGAATAAAATTATAATTTCTATACCTAGAAGTGAAATTCTGGGTTATATGGTCAAGCATATGTTTAAATTTATCAGAACCTACCAAATGGCTAATTAAAGTAACCATTTTATATTCTCACTAGTCATGTATCCCAGTTTCAGGTCTCAGCAGTCCTTGCTATTGTATCTTTATTCATGCATATACTTTCTGTGAAATGTTTAAGTCTTTTGTCTATGTTTATTGAATTTATTTTGTTTTTGTACCAGTTGTTATATATTCTGTATACAAATCATTTGTCACATATACACAGTGAAAAAATACTTTGTCCGATTTTGTGGCTTGCCTTTTGATTGATTTTTCTTGTCTTTTGACAAAAGAAATATTTAGTTGCGATAAAAATAATCAATTTTATTCATGGTTGGTGCTTTGTTTTATAAGTTTAGCTTTGATTTCATGGTCTGAGATCCAACATAATTGTGTAAAGATGTGAAAGAGATCAAAATTTTTTTCCACAAGTAGATGTCCAGTTGTCCCAGAATTATTTGTTGAAAAGACTCTTTTTCAAGATTGATATGCCTTGGCAACTTTGTCAAGTCAGCCAACACTATGTGTGGATTTCTGGATATTTATTTCTTTCATTAAACCACTTGGCTATCCTTATATGAGATTTATACTGTGTCAGTAATAATCACTTTAGAGTAAGTCTCAAAATGAAGTCCTCCAACATTGTACTTCAAGTGATTCTGTCTACTGTTCTTTGACTCAAATATACACAAATGCAATTTGTTAAGGTCTACATAAATTGTGTGATTTTTTTTTTCTTTCTCTTATTTTATGGCTAGGATTGCCAACATTATATTTGATAGAATTAGTAAGGGGAAAGTCCTTGCCTTATTTATGATCTTAGGAGAAAAACAGTCAATCTTTCATTAAGGATAATGTTAACTGCAGGCTTTTTACCAATTGTTGAAGGTCTTTATTGCAGGTGGTATTGAATTTGATCAAATCATTTTTCTTCATTAAGAAATGGAGTATATTATATTGACATTTTTAAGTGCTAAGCCACCTTGCATTCCTGGAACAAATTGCATTTAGTCATGTATTATATTTGTATACTGTTGAATTCCGTTTGCTAAGATTTTGATTAATGGTTATGTTGATGCTCATGATAATTAATCTTGTCATTTTCTTTATTATAATTTCCTTATCAAATTTTTATATCAGGGTTTTACTTGCATCACAACATCTTGCAAGTATTTCCTACTGCTCTATTTTATGAAAATGCTTTTGTAACATTTATTCCTTAAATGTTCAATAGAATTCAACAGTTAAGGGTCTGAAGTATTTTTAATTTTACATTTAATTTCTAATATAAGTGTACTTACACTTTACATTTTCAAAATCTTTACATTTCCTCTAACTTGTCAGAATAATAAAAATATGTCAAGTTATTTATGAAATCTCCTTATTTCAATTCTATTAGACTGGACACCTGTTTTATTTTTGATATCAGTTATTTGTGTGTTATTTGCCCTTTTCTGTCATGTTGGTTGGGGGGAGGAAGGTGTATCAATTTTATCAATTTTCAGTGGCTTTGTCAATTTTTCTTTCTTTTTTCCCTCATTGATCACTTATCTTTTTTATTCTCTTCTATTTAGTTTGGTTTTAATTTACTTTTTCTATTTCTCACTCCTTTAGGCAGAAACTTAGGGCTTAATTAAAATAAGTGATTTTTTTTCCTACTATAAGAATTATGCATAAAATTTTCTCTAAGCATTGTATTAAAGCTGTATCTCACAAATTTTGATTTTTTAAAATATTTTGTCCTAATGTCTAATTTCCTTTTTCTTTATCCAGTCCTACTTTCCACTTATTAATTTGTGTAGTTAAACCATTAATATTTAATGTTAGTATATGTTTGGGTTTAAGTCCATGTTACTACTTGTTTCTTATATGCCTCCTTTGTTCTATTCCTTTATTTCACTTGTGTTGTTTTTTAGTTAATTGAACATATGCTGAAATTTCATTCATTCTCCCCTACCTGTCTTTAGCAACTTTTGCACAGGTAACTCTAGGACTTACCCTGTGATTCCTAATTTACCACAGTCTTCTTGAATTAATGTTATGCCACTACCTGCACAATATAAGAATATTAAAATAATTCAATTCCATTTACTCTTCATCCTTTGTGCTATTTTTACACAAAACATATATATATTCACATAATAAACTTCAAAAATTATCTTTGAACAACTTTAAAGAATTTAATGAAAGGAAAATAGCCTTATTTACTGCATATATTTACTATTTTTACTATTTACTACATATACTGATTATTTACTGCATATATTTACTGTTTTCAGTGTTCTTCTTTCCTTCATATAAACCCAAACATTTTTTGAGCTCCAAAAACAGAATAGAGAACATGGGTATGACTGTAGTTAGGGTTGAATAGTTCTGTCAGAAATCCAAGTATTTCTCATCAGCATGGAGAATTTGCTTTCTCCATGTATGGGTTTACTAGGAAGAAATTTCAATATTTACCTGCAAAGTTATTTAAATTTTATTTTTGATTAAAAAAATGTTTTGCTAGCTATAGAATTCTAAATTGATTTAGTTTTTCTTTTTAGAGCATCAGCACTTTTAACAGTTTAGCACTTTCTGATACTTCTTTGGCTTTTAATCTAATTTTTTTCTTATAAAAGTCAGTCATTGTTCTTATTGTTCCCAGATACATAATGTGTCTTTGTTCACAAGTTTGTTACATCTTGCTCTTTTTGGATTTCATCAGCTTGATTTTGATATATGAATGTGTAATCTTCTTTGTGCTCATTTCCCTTAGGACTCACTGAATCTCCAGGGTCTTTGAGCTAATTTTGTAACTTTTTAAACAATTTGAAAAATGTTTTCAATTAGTTCAGCAATTTTATTCTGTCCTATTCTCATTCTTCTAGGGCTTTAGTCAAACATATTTCCGTGACTTGATAGAAACCTCCATGTTACTCTGTCCATTAATTTTAACTCTTTTTCTGACACTGACTAGTTAATAAAAATATTGCATAATTTCTACTGACTGTTCTTCAGTTTAACTAATCCTTTCTTTTGATTGTTGTTGGTTTGGGTTTTGTTTTGTTGTTTTTGCCTTTTAAAAAGATTATATAATTATACATATAATCAATGTGTTTTGTTTTAACTGCCCCTGGTAACTTGTGGTCCTGAATACCTCATCAGCCTAGGACTTCTGATAAAGATAGATAGGATGCTCATCAAGATGGACATGTTGACTCCCTGATCAAGATAACTTTATTACTGGGGTGGTGGGTATAGTGAATGGTAGGGGCCTGGATAATAGAATTGCTTTTCCAGCCCAAGATTTGTGAACTTGATGTGGAATCTTATATAGGTCGTTGTCTTTTCAAATGACCTCCCCTTCCACAATGGCCAAAGTGGATGCACAAAATCCTTGTTTACCTACACTAGACTATTGTTAGTCTGAACTCATGATTTGTTATCCATGTTTCTTGGGCTGTGTGAGCAGGAATTGTGACCTTCAGATATACTCAGTTAGTGATAAGCACAGGGTTCTGAATCCTTGGAATCTATGCAACAGCGGCCAGTATAAATACATCAACCTAAATATAATAAACATATTAAATCATAGAGCCAGCCTTCCAACCAGAGCTATGTATGAGATTCACGTTCTACCCTGCCTCTTTTCTGAGTTCCTCACTTTCATCTCCATTCACAGAAAGTACATACAGAAATGTGTCATCATTAAATTCCCAATTGTCTGAATAGCCATAAATATTGGCAAGGCACTTTATTAAATTAGAGTGGGTTTTTTCTACCAAAAATACCCTTATTTCGATTCTTCAAGAAATAGATGTGTGTTTTAGGACTGAGTCCAAGGGCAATGCTAGCGGTGAAGTGAGACATCTTACAGTTTCTGAGTAAATCTGAACACCTACTATAGGGTGGGCACTGTTCTTGGAGCTGGGCACATATCAGCTAACAACGCTTCCTGAATCTCTGGCCTCATGGAGCTTACATCCACGCAGATCACCTGCATTGACCTGAGTGGCTATTCCACATTTCCACGATTTGGTGCTTGAGGAGCCATCTAGAAGTTATAATGAGCAGCTTTCCTAGGCTTAGCAATGCCAAACCTACTCTCCAGATCAAAGCAGAGACATATATGAAGAGAATCAAGGGACAACTACCTCTCCTTATGCTTCTAATAAATGCTAGATAATTTCAATATATACAGTGTTCACACACACTCTTTTCTACTTCTTAGATCACTTTGGGGTAAATATAGCTTAGGCAGACACAATATTTTTACGTATATAAAATAGGAACGTAGTTTTTCCTGAGACTTAGAAATGAAATAGGGGGAATCTAGTGGGAAATAAATGGGGAAATAAGAGATGCCTGGGCAGACAGACATGCACACACATCCTTAGTGTGATTAAATCCCCTAGGTAAGTAGATGCCACAGTATGTATGAATCGGAAATCATTCAGCTCTAATCAGAAATAACAAGAGGATTATCAAGGTGAAACTTTAATATGCTTTTCAAGGTCTGTCCACAAAACTAAAATTATAGAAGCTGACAGTACTGCACAAAGGGTTTAACAATAAGCTGGATCATTCAGAAACCTCAAAAATCAACTCTCTATCTCTAATTCTTCCCCACCCCAAGATCCAGGTTAATCCACAGGGCTCATGTGCCACTAGACACTTCTGCTGTTTAGGAGACATCAACCCTTTTCTGCTGGAAGCGCTTTAGGAGGCCCTGACGAATCTGCTTAGACTTGATGCAGTAGACAATGGGGTTCATGAAGGGTGGGACCAAGAAGTGTAGGTTGGCCATGAGCACAGCCAGTGCAGGGTAGCTGTGTTTCTCTACTCGGTGCAACACAGACAGCCCCAGCTTGGGCATATAAAAAATGAGAACAATGCAGAGGTGTGAAACACAAGTGTTGAGTGCCTTAAGCCGTTCACCAGGTGATGCAATGCTCAGCACAGTCCGCAAGATCAGGGCATATGAGAGCATGATGAGAGAGGAGTCCAGGCCCAATGAAAGAAGGATAGAGATCAAGCCAAACAAACTGTTGACCTTGGTGTCTGAGCAGGCCAATCCCACAAGGTCACAGTGCAGGCAGTAGCAATGAGAAAGCACGCTGATCTGAGGAAAGAACAGACGTCTCAAGAGGATGGGTCCTGGGAGGTTGAGCAGGACAGCCCTCACCAGGATGGCAATGCCTGCTTTGGCCATGGCTGAGTGGGTAAGAATCGTGGCATAGTGTAGAGGTTCCTGGATGGCAATATAGCGATCAAAGGCCATAGCTAGCAGCACTCCAGATTCCACGTAGGTGAAGGCATGGATGAAGAACATTTGGGCTGCACAGAAATCAAAGGGCAGCTCACGAGCACCCAGCCAGAAGAGTCGTACCATAGTGGGGAAGGTAGAGGCACAAAGGCCTAGATCAGAGGCTGCCAACATGGACAGGAAGATGTACATGGGTTCATGTAAGGCTGAATCTGTGCGGATCAGGAAGAGGATGATACTGTTGCCCAGGATGGAAATCACACAGATAAGGTTGATGGGGATGGAAACCCAATGATGTGAAGCTTCTAGTCCTGGAAAGCCAGTGAGGAGGAAGGTTGAGTGACCAGAAGTGCTGGTGTTGCAGGAGAACATGGTGATTCCAGGAGGGAGTTGTCCACCCTACAAGTAGGAAGCTTTCATTCATTTGACCATCAATTAAAAATTCCCCTACTAAGTATGGGCTTAGAAGGAAGAGCTGCCCCCAAGCCTTTTCTTAGTTCATGAAAGAAACTCCATTCCTCTTATGAGCTTTAGTTCCTTCCATCTCCTGGCTAATTTAATCGTCTCTTTAAAATAATATTAAATAAATTTTGAGATGGGTACTGAGCAATAAGCAAAAATGAAAATAGCTTCCTATTTTCATTTAAGAAATACCCAAAGCCTATCTCTAGAGTGTCTTCTCAGATTAAATAATGCAGAAAGAATAATTTTCTGTTGAAAGATAGGATATTAGAAATAAGCAATTGAGACCATTTCTATTCTTACAGGTAGATTTTCCAGTCTGACATAACTTAGCAAGTACACCAGAAAGGACATACTCAAACCAATCCTGTATTTTCAAAACCATCCTCTGAGGGAGATGGTTGGTTTTTCCTCTTTTCAACGTCTTCTGTATTTATTTTCTGGAAATGCCTTTGGGACACAAAATAGTTTCTTCCTAATTATTCAATACTGACAAATTCCTCACCTATAAACACCAGTTGACTTACAGTAAGTATTTAAGAGTTCTTCAGAGCTAAGTCTGGTAAACAAGAGGAGAGTGCAGATTGGGCATCACTTCTGTTAAACTCCTTCCCCAACCCCACCACGCTGGTCACATAAAGCTTGCTCACTTCCTTCTGACCTTGCCCCTGAGGTAGTCTTGTGGCTATGGACTCAATGAGAAGTCATTTTCCTCTATATCTTTGTCAATCTTCTTACCATAAAATTTGTTATGACAGCACCAAGTGCTTTGACGTTCTCCAAAATCGGAGGTAGAACAGTGAGACTGATAGGTCTTGCTGGGCACCACCTGAAGAGTGAGGAAGAGAAGCATGAGTTTCCAGAGACTGCAGCTTCATAATGGTAAACAGGAGGGCAGCATGTAATGCATAAGTTTGTCTACTCTCATAACTTCATATAGCACTTTCAGGCTATACAGTCTTCCCAAAAGAGCTACATCTTCATTTTTCTTAGTATCTTCACATCAATTTGCATTGTAAATCAAATGTCCTGCAGAATCACAAACTGGCTTTTCTCCATTTTCTCCCCAAAATTCACCCTCCAATACCTGCTAGGCCTTCTTGAATTTCTTATTATCCATGAGATTTCCAGGAGGAACAAAATCTGATATGTCTATTTACTCTGTGACTTAACGACCCAAATGAACTATCTAATCTCTTCCTTTAAGATCCCAGTGCAGCTAATCTAGCCAAAATCACCACCCTTTTCATACATATAATAGTCTCTTAACACTCCACTTTCTCCAGTCTTTCAGTACTCTGATTCATCTTGCAAATTTCCATTAGAATCATGATCAGAAAACTTACAGAAAGGCAAGTGTGGACATTTTAATGAGTGCATGCCTAAGGAGAAACAGGGATCAGATTTGCTTTAGGAAGATACCTCCTATTATACCTTTAACGCTCCTCAGTTCCTGATGCTGCAGGATCCTTACTTGGCCTCCAGAGGGGGAAGACCTCGACCATCCTACATGTGTAGCCCATTCAAGCACCTGTCCCCTTAGCATGATAAATGGTACTTACAAGTCTGTTTCCTACTCACCAAATTTAGTGCATTTGGTAATTCTTAAAATGTCTTTTTTAAATATGAAATACATATTAAAAAGTCTACATAAGTGCAAGGCTTAATGAATTTCCTCAAAGTGAACACACCCATATAATAAGCACCTCAATCAAGAAACAATATTGTCAGTCCCTCAGGGGCCTCCTGTGATGCCTCCCATCTCTGATTTCCCAACTGCAGTACCTGGCTGAACTCAATACCACAGATTCAGTTTGTCTGTTACAATCATACTTCCTTTTTTCAATTTCAAGTCTATTTATTGAATGAATGAATAGATGAGTTGATGTTATTTATAAGTTCTATCTTGCTAAGCTGACCCTCTACTATGTAGGTACTATGAAATGGGACATAGCAAGGAAAGCACACATAAGCAAGAATACCATCAAAGAGGGGCTCGTTTATTCCAATATGAATGTGCACAATTCCACCAAATCAGTTTCTGATGATTATTAGTGATACAATCATTCATTGAGTAAGGGTATCACCTAAAATCTTGGCAGTAAGGAGATCATAACTTGCCACAAGTCAGACACCTGGCGAGTAAGTGATCTTGATTTTAGCTCAACCCTGATTCTCAAGGTCATGTGTCATCAGCTTATGACACTTTGGACATGGTCAGCCAGACTTGCTTAATCTGATGGTCTTCCCATTTGGGCTCAGGCCTTTTCTCTGAATACAGCTTAGTTTATACAGCAAAACAGTAGCTGTGGTCCACCATTAACAGCACTGCTACTGACTGTCATTTACATGGCATCATGTAATTTTGTACAAAACTTCTGTCCATAGCAGAGCAAAATGACAACCACAAGCCCACAACCCACCTGGAGGAAGTTCGGATCTCTAACTTCTCAGGCAGTAGGCAACTTACAGCCCTTCCTCTGTGGTTAGAGACCTTTACCCCCTGTGCTCTCATTCCATCCACCTTTTCTCACCACATTCTCCCACTTTTGCTTTCTGACACTTCTTAGTGTTCTAAGCTTATTTTCCTGGAGTCAGAAAATTAGACATTTGTCTTTAGTAATGTGTGTAGAGAACACTTTTAATCTGACACTGTAGGTCATTTCCATTTTCTAATAAGGAAATTGGGACTCAGAAGCTAAGTAACTATCACAAGTTCATGAAGCTAAGTGGTAGACTCAGGATTTAAATTCAGGCTAGTCTGAAAACAAAGGTTATTAGCTTAATTGCCTCAAATAACAAAGAGCAGTTCTAACTGTTAGTGGTCATTAGAAACTTCACCCTCATAATTTAAAGGCAAGTTTTTCTTCTCTCCCCCCACCTCATTTCCTTTTAGTGCAGATGCAGAGTCTGAGGCCAGGGTGAAGTCATCTGCTAAAAGAAGTACTCCAAAAGTCCAGCCAGGTCTTTCTCCTTCCACCTCTCCCAACTTGTCCCAAGTTTCCACACAGATTGTGGACATTACTTTTGGAGGGTGGACAGTCTATGAATGTGGTAGTGTCTGACCATCTGCCTCTCCTTGTTCTGATGTTACAGGAGTGACAAGGAGTTCATCAAAATGTGTGCCCTAGTCGGGCACGGGGGAGGGGCGGTGGGAAAATCAGTACCTCAGAGTGCTTGGGAACATGGGGACACAGGAAAGATTAAAAACTGTTTAGCACGTGGTAGGCATTTATTAAAGTGTAACAGTAACCAGCCACAACCTAGGATATCTCACCCTTTCTCAGGAAGTCCCCTGTTTCCAAGGCCTGTGAGTAGCAGCACCCTCTTTCCTTAGATGGGTAAGTCAAAATCCAACAGGTAAGAAAACCTGTCAGTGGGCTCTTTTGGAGTGAGCAGAAGAGACTGGTTTCAAGCACTGTCCATTTGACTCCACAGCTCATGCTTCTGTCTGTTCCTCCAACACTCTCTTCCCAAAATCTTAAAAAATATTTCTCTTGATCATTGTAAAGATTAAATGCAAATGCATGCAAATTACTGAAGGTAGTACCTGGCATATAATAAGCACTAAAGAACAATAATAATGGCTACTATTTATTGAATATTTACACTTTATGAGGAGAATATCGATATCATCCCCATTTCCATGTGGGGAAACTGAGGTACTGGTCTAAGGTCAGAAAGTGAAAAAGTAGATGAACCAGTGTTCAAATCTCAGCCGTCTGGCCACAGAGCCACATTTCATAAGCACAGTTACACTGCTTCTGTCTGCTGGCTGTGATATTAATGTGCCACAGTGTTCATCCCCAAAGCAAATAAAATCAAGTAAGAGGTTTATCTCCTCACTTTCCACTCCTGCCTCTTACCTGACTGCCTCCCCACATTCATCCATGAACTCCCCCTCAGCGAGGTTCTTTTTTTTTTTGTCAGGCAATATAAGTTTACTTACAAGATAAGTTTTTTTTTCTTTTCTTCTTTATTTTGAAATCAGTTGTAATCCCCATGGATTCCCCATCACCAGTTTACCAGTGCACCATCACCTCAGTCCCTTGTGCTCTTATCTTCCCTCAACCCTCTCCCTTCCTCCTCCCCACCAAGTATCCCCAATTTGTCCTAGTCTTTTTGTTTTTGTTGTGTTTTTCTTATTATTATTGTTATTCTTTTTCTTGATCCTCAGCGAGGTTCTAAGGTTGTGAGCACTGCTTATGACTGACCCGTGTTTCACACTGAGTTTAATTATAGGCTCATGGTTTAGGAAAAAGTTTCTCCTCAAAGAAGTAATCTCCTGAGAAAGAAGAGAAGAAATGTGATAAAATGATGTCTGGAGAGAAAAGCAATGAAAGAGAGAAGCATGTGTTTGCAGAGGGTTTAGATCCAGAGAGAGCATTACGGAGCAGGCCCTTCTGAGGATGTGAGGAAAAAACTTTTACTATTGTCACCTTTCTCATTCCAATTCTTCCAGAAGACCATGAATAGTGCAAAGATTTGTCTTTCCTTAATCAGAGAAGTCTTCCCAAATGGCTTGTGGTCACATTAAAAGTCATTGAAAAGAAACGACCCAGCTTAGCAAACGTCAGAGACCCTTTTACCACAAGATTTCTATGGCAACCGGGCATCAGTCTCCAGCACTCAAGGGGATGTGAGACTCTTTAAGCCTCTGGATTTGCTGGCTGAGTTCTGGGACTGAGGAAGCCCCAGCCCTGGGACCATGAGGAAAGGGACAGAAAAACAGGTGCCAGCACGACAGCCCTATCTGAGCAGACTGCCAGGAGCTGGGACTCAAGTTTTCCCCAAGTATGATAGTTGTATTTTAGCCTAGATTGACTCTAACGCTGGCCTGTTCAGAAAAAAACTTGGATAAATTTGCATAAGCTGGGCATTTGTTAACTGGGCAGTCAAACTTTCCTCAAGGCTGCCAGCTCCCAGGAAATACCTCAGACCCCTCCACCTCCCACAGCTGTTTTCTAGCTGTTGGAAGCCTTTATTATGTTCTAGGGATGAATGGGAGGTGTGGGCAGAGGTACCCTACTCTCCTTCTCCCCACACCACATACAAACAAAGGATACTCAGAGGCTACTAATTAATACAGTATTTGTAATCTCAAAATGATCAATGAAATTGCACTGAAATCTGATTAAAGGAATAAAATTGCAGTTCCTCGAGTTTTTCATTTGTTTATAGATCTGTGTGCATATCATATTAAATTCTAGAATAGATCATGCTGCCAAGAGTAAATATCAGTCTAACCTAGTCAGCCTTTCATTATGGCTTAGTATTTTATCACTGCTGTTGGGAACCATGTAGAAAAAAACTTGATTATTAAATGTGAACCTATCAGTTTTTGATTCTTAGCCTCTAAATATTTTTCCATGATCGATTTCCTCCAAATGTGACTGTGTTGCCCCATTTCAAAAATTGGCAACTGAAATCCTTGATTACATTTAACTGGTGAAACCTGGTTATTTACAAAGAGAAGCCATGAGCTGAGATGAATCAGGAATTTCTCTAATATTCAGTGATATTAAATTTAAAAAATAGAGATGAAAGATGGTAAGTAGGTAGACAGACAGACAGAATCAACTTAGCATAGAGGACAGTTGATGTAAATAACTGGCACCTGTGACTGTCTCTCACGCTGATTTCCATGAGGTCCCCTTCAGACTTGGCAGATAAATCTGCTAAGGGAATGTTAGGTATTTGTAAATGTTGTATCTTTAACTTCCTTAATGTTTTAATAGCATAATGTGTAATCTATTAAAATCATGTGTCTATACTAACACTTCAGAGTTTGGGGTGGATTTGCATCTTGCGTATATTTTACCCCAAAAAGAGCACAAGGTTAGAAACAAGAATCCCGCAGGCTTTACTACTCATCAGCTCAATGACTGGGGCCACATTGTTAACATTCAAATTTCTGTCTTCTTTCACTTTACAGGTGAGAGTAACATTAAGAGTAACAAGAGTAATTTTTTATAGTTGTTGGGAGTTAAATTAGATCACCAAGAAAGTAAAAGTCCTTGATACATGTTAACTATGATCAGCTGTTCCACAGCTGGCAGCTGTGAGCTTAGGACAAGATAGCTATGTGTGCCAACCTGCGAGCTGACATTTCTAGCAGGAGATTTGGTCAGACAACTGGACCCCAGATTGAGTCTTCTATTTCTGTCTTTGCCCTATAATCAGGTGGCCCACAATAAAGATGCAGGATACCTGTCAGATTGTAAGAGCAGTCACACAGGTAAATCTGAGGAATCAGTTATAGTTTCCTCCAAGTGTGGCTAATTGTTTGATCATTAAGAAGGAAAAGTGTTTTTGTTTTAATCTTGAAGTATGTTTCTTAGCAAGGAATAATCAAGTTCTGAAAAGAACAGTGATAGAAGAACTCATTGCAGTTGCCCATCCAAGCCTGCTATAATAAGGAGGGTCAAATAAGTCCTTGGGGTAACTTTCACCTCTCAGGTTCCTGAAAGACCTGGAAGGTAGTTGCCTACCCTAGGTAGAGACTGGTCAGTGCCACTCAGAGGGAGCAATGCTGATGTGGGCAGGGGCTCAAGACTTGGCTCAGGCTCCTCATCCCAGGCCAGCTTTGGCACCTTATCCAGGTACTCACCGTGGCTCCAGAGCCCGCTTCTCCTCTCATCTGTCCCTCTGTGAAATGACGCATTTCTTGCTGTGTTAACAAAGACCAGTACTTTATAATCCTCCTGGTGAATGAAGGTGGGGAAACAACAGGTCTGCTGGGATCTGGATGCAAATCCAAGAGATTCTCATAGCTGCACTTCCTGAACCCCCTGAGTGCTGGGTCAGGTCGCTTTGAGACTTGGAAGGAATCACCGGGCAGTACATCCTGGTGATTGTTCACTGGGGGCACCTGGAGGACACTAAGGTGCCCAGGACTGAGCACCTGCTCTTCCCAAAGAGCCAGCCCCATGAATTGCCTGGTGACAGATGGGGCAGGTGGGAGCCAAAAGGATGATTAAGACACACTCTGTCCTTCTGGGGCAATAGAGGCCATGAGGACTTTCCATTTCTAGAGAGAAGTTTTTTCCAAAGTCTGCTGAAAAGAAATCAGGCAGTGTCTGATGTATACAAGTGCTTTAAAACAGAGAACTTTTCCTTAACACACTCCCTAACTTTATGTCTGCACCTAGGAAATGAAGGTAGTTGAAAATCTGTAATGATGAAGCATGGTTAGATGCTTGGAGATCATATAATAAGTGTGATGTGTCAAACCTTTTAACTTGGTACATCAGACACTCTCCATTTATTCCCTTTCCTTTCCAACAGAAAACTGAGAACTGGCTTCCATGATCTGTCTGGACTCCTCTACATTTCCCATTCACCTGTCATGCTAATTGCCCCCCAGGACTCAGAGTTCTGGATTTTTTTAATAAACTTTTTATTCTAGGATAAATTTCAGCTTACAGAAAAGTTGTGAAGATTGTATGAGTTTCTGTATGTTGCCCAGTTTCTTTAATGTTAACATTTCATATAACCACAGTACATTCATCAAAACTAAGGGATTAACATTGGTACTTTACTATTATCTAAAATTTATATTTTATTTGATTTCCCCAATTTTTCCACTGGCATGTTTTCTGTTCCAGGATGCAATGCAGGGCACCACGTTGCATTTAGTCATTAAATCTCCTTAGTCTCTTCTGGACTATGACAGTTCTTCGGTGTTTCCTTACTTTTCACGACCTTGAGAATCTTGAACAATGTTGTTCACTACCCAGCCATCCACTCTTCCCTTTCCAAAGAGGAGGATAATGTAGAGGTGATTTTCTGACTACTCTTGATTCTGGATTTTCTGACTCTTCTTGATACTTCTCCAGGTTCCAGTGTGTTTTGCAAAGTAGAGAATAGGACATTTCAAAGTAGAGTTCCCTTTAGGGCCCTATCAGTTCCAGGGGTTATCCAGGTGGTTATTTCCATCAGAAGGCCAATTTCTGTCCTCCATAAGCTACACCCCAATAAGTCTTCCCATATCTGTCACACATCCCTTTTGTCTTTCATTGAAATTTTAGAAATTGTATAGGATTTTATCATGTTTCAGATTCTAAAGGTAAATCACTTCTAATGATTCTTAACTATATTGTTGAAATACTGACATCTCTCTGAAATGTTTTCTTTAGCTTTTCTAGCACCTCACTCTGGAATGCTTTCTTTGCCCTGAAACTAATATGTATGACTAATATCAGGTTGTCTCTCAAGTTTGGGATAGGAGAAAAAGTGATAAATGGAAGTAGACAGTGAAGTCCAACACCAATTCCATCTGGTCATTACCCAATAGTCTTTGAAATGACGCAAAAATTGGGGTTCCTTTTTTCATTGTGCTTTAACCATATATTAACTAGATACCAATACTATCCTCTACATGTTTATGTCCCTAAAAGAGCATAGTATGTATAAAACTAAACTAGTACATTACTCTCTACTTCAGTAGATAAAAGTGGATTGTGTTTGAGTTGAGACTCTGAGGATAGGTTGCCCTTAAATGTATAAAAACAAAATGCTTGACAGGGATTATAGTTAAGGTCATTATATAAAATCAAATGGTACTAGTTAAACTCATTTTAATTAAACTATCCTGAACTCAGTACCTAGTGACTAAATGTGTCAGTTTCCACTCTATAAAATTAAGATAAGACTATCTAGAGAAATGTAAATGAGATGATATCTATAAAACACCAAGCTCATTTGCATGCTTGCTCTCAAATATATTCCTTCTCCCTCTTTATTGCAAGAGGTTATCCCTGCATTCTGGTTTCCACAGCTCCCTTGTGATCTGGTTTCCAACTGGGTTTAGACATTGCATAAGTTGGCAGAAAATTAACCAGTTCCCCTACATGAGGTAAGATTGCTGTTCTTTCTTCAATAAGCAATGAGAGCAAGAAAAAAAAGTGAGATCAAAACTGGGGAAAAGGGAAATGAGACAAGGAAAAATGCAAACCCATACAACATATTATCACATTAAATGATTAGTGTGTCAAAAAGACAGTAGATCCAGTGGTTTTGCTCATCAGAAAATTTACAACAAACAAACCACTCTTTATTGTCTCCCATTTCTTATAGGTTAATGTACACCTCATGGGGAACTAATCCCTTACATTTTTCCTTAGTTCAGATGGCTATAGTGGCTGTTTATATATCTAAGTCCATGTCCTACAGTGTGATGTTTCATACAAATCTGAAAGTATGTGTATGGAGTGGTGACCCAACATCAGTGAGGTTTGAGAATCTGAATTGGTTTACAAGACTAGTGTCCAAAACAGATCTCCCTGTAAAGCAGTGATGAAGAAAAATCTTCCCAATGGACAGAATTTGGAGCAAGTAGATGTCCACTTTGCTTAAAAGAGGAATTGATATGCATTATGTTTATTAAAATTGTCACCTCAACTGTATCTAGAAATTGATGTGTGGGTCAGAGCTTGAAAAAACAATAAGAAAATTGAAAGGCCAACAATAATGCATTATGGGTAAAGTTTTGACAATAATGAATTATGGCATGTGTGGAACTTCTAAGAAAGGGCCCCCACCCTAGTAATAGGATGTTAGACCAGACTTGTCACTCAATCCAAATTCCTCCCACTCACTAACAGGACTTTAGTACTTTAGTGTTTTGTTAAGGTGACCCAAATCTTTATTCCTGAAGGATCAGTGTACTTACTGTTTCTGTCTTCAGTCCACTGCCCATTGTTATTGGACAATAATAACAAGGAATCTCTACAAAATATATCCTGAGGTTCAGACATAGTTCTCTTTGCTCCCATTATGTACCAGAAACCCATATTCTCTACAGCCTCCAAACTGGATAAGCTCTATGCTTAGGGATCGAAAGAAAATATTCTGTAGATGAGCTATTAGCTTGGTGGTAACAGGGGTCATTTCTACCACCTTCTCTGATTCTCTGAGGTATGTATATATAATAAATATGACCAAAACTGACAGTACACAGTAGTTGTTAGCTAAAAAGTGAAAGCTACCCAAGTGCTATTGACAGATAAGTGGATATATATACTATATACACATATACATACACACATACATACATATATATGTATACATACAATGAAAGTTATTCAGTCTTAAAGAGGAAGGAAATTATGCCGCATACTACAACATGAGTGAATCTTGAGGACATTATACTAAGTGAAATGAGCCAGTCGAAATGGCTCATTAAATACTATAGGGTTGCACTTATACGAGGGACCTAGAATAGTCAAACTCCTAGAGACAGAAAATAGAATGGTAACTGCCAGGAGCAGACAAGAGAGGGGATGAGGGACTATTGTGTAACAGAACTTCAGTTTGGCAAGATGAAAGTTCTGAGAATGGATGGTGGTGATGCCAGGTGGGTGGATTCATTATTGAATGATGCATTTAAAAATGATTAAAATAATTTTCCAAATTAACAAAATAATCAGAATTCCTAGCTCAATGACAAAAGCACAGCATGGGTGGCCCTCACTGTCACCTGCCCTCTCACCACTCACTGGTCAGATACCTGTCTTGGGATCTTGTGGAACAAATCCCTCCCCCACTCCCCCTACCACCCAAGTTGTTAAAAGAATCTCAAAAGAAAATTGTCATTTCTGGAAATAGGAAACAAACGATGCGCTGAGGGAGAGAGCCAGTGGAGGAAGAGCTCCAAGCACCGTCCTGTCAAAACTCCTAGGAGCAGCTCCAGTGGTGGGCTCGGCTTGTGGGTGCGCCGGTAGAATCAGTGTCAAAGTAGCAAGACCCCTCCATGCGGCAGAATATTTTACTGTAAGTTCGGTAACGAGTACATGGCGGGGGATGCGGGAGCATAAAGCAAGGGCTAAACGCTGTATACTGTCACTCTGTCACAGCCTCCAAGCCCTGGGAGCCGGAAGAGGTAGGGGAGCTTCCAGGCTTCCACCCCTCAACTCCCCATTCCGTCCTCCCACTTTTTTCCTCTCCTGCAGTTCTTTTTCTCCTCCAACCGCCTCTTCTCCCCGCCCCCTCCAGCCTCCTCCCCCCACAGCCCGTCCCACAGCCCCTCCCTCCCACTCTCCGCCCGCTCCTCCTTCGCGTTCAGATTGGCTCTGAGGGGAAATCGAAAGTGAAATAGAGAGAGAACTCGCCAAGTGCCCCTGTAGATGAGTGAGCCTGGCTCCACCCAGAGACCCCAGCCTTCCAGGAGGGGCCTCCCGCTCCAGCTCCAGACCTGAGGAGCCGCTTCTATCCTGTCACTATCCCTGGAGTTCTCAGTCCCTTTTCCTTATCTCTTCACCTAAGTCCCGCATTTTCTGCCTGACCCATTTGCCTGGGAGGGGGCTGGGCTGAAAAGTCACCTGGAAGGAGCTGGGGCAGGCACCGGAGCAGAGGTAAGAGGTAAGGGGCTGGGAGAACTGGGAACTTCCAGTTAGCCTGGAGAGGGGAGGGGGGAAGGTAGGTCTGTATTCCTGAGACCCGCCCCAATGGCCCCCTGCGGAAATGAGAGGGATGGGGTTGTTTAGGGTGTTAGAAATGAAAATAGGTGACAGGTTTCAAGCAGCTGAGTGAGGAGCCCAGGAACTGCAGGACCACACATTCCCTGCACGTGAGGCAGACACCCTGTGAAGACACATGTCACGGCACACTTGTCAGACTAAGGAGTAAATATGTTCTTGCACCCAAGCCCCCCCCACCCGCACTGTTTGACTCCCCAAAGACATTTACTAATATGATGCTATTGATCCGAAGCCTTATAACAATCGGTTATCATACTTTCTAGTATATGATACATCTAACATGCATTCTTACAATAAGGTAAGTTAGAGAAAGAAAATGCTCTTAAGACCATCATAAGGAAAGCACACTTACAGTGCTGTGTTGTACTTCTCAACAGCGTCCACTGACTGTTTTGAATCTTCATTCTTGTCATTTAGTTCGATGTTCTTGTCCTTTGTTTACACACACACACACACACACACAGAGCCCAGTTCACATTCCTGCCTGTTTTCCTTTGAATTGTTTTTCTCTCACAGTCATTCTCATCTGCTCCTCACCCCTCTCCCCCACCCCAGGCCACCACAGGAGCTCACGGAGTTGCCTCCTCTGAATACCTGCATTCCCCATGGCCTCAGAAACGCCCTTGGTGAAGATGTGGGAGGAGGTCACGTGTTCTATCTGCCTAGACCCCATGGAGGAGCCTGTGAGCATAGAATGTGGCCATGGCTTCTGCAAGGAATGCATCTCCGAGGTGGGGAAAAGCGGGGGTGGCGCCTGCCCCGTGTGCCGGCACAACTTTGTGCTCCGAAACCTCCGGCCCAATCGGCAGCTCGCCAACCTGCTAGACAACCTTAGACAGATGGGCCAGAATCCCAAGGAGGGCACACAGGGGGAGAAGTGTGGCGTGCACGGAGAGACGCTTCACCTGTTCTGTGAGGAAGACGGGAAGGCCCTTTGCTGGGTGTGTTCCAAGTCCCGGAAACACCGTGACCACCACCTCCTCCCCATAGAGGAGGCTGCTCTTGAGTACCAGGTGAGGACTTCCAGAGGAGCTGGGGGTGAAGTCACCTGTGGAATCGAGCAGTCAGTGGGGAAAAGATGTCTCCCAGCTTCCATGTCTAAGGGGAGGAGCTGTGGGAACTGGTGCAAGGGTCATATTTCCTTGTGGCCTCCTGGTTAATCAGGAACATGGCCTGCTTCCACCCCTGCCACCCTGGGTAGCTCTACTTTATAAGACATACCCGGCTTCTCCCTAAGTCTACAAAAGCAGACTACATCCACATCACCAGACTGTACCCTGCCACCTCTGCGCTGACTTTTGTAAGCACCGCTATGCTCACACAACCCCACCCCACTGGGGTGTGGGTACTAATCTGCTGTCTTTCTCTGCAGGAGAAGCTGAAGGTGGCATTAGGGAAACTGAGAAAAGAGCAGAATTTGGCTGAGAAGTTGGAAGTGGACATTGCAGCTGAAAAAGCAGCTTGGAGGGCAAGTCTTTACCTGAGGGGGGAATCTTAGATCAGAACCTGGCCAGGGTACAGGGTCCCCAACCGACAGTCAGCCCACCTCACTCTCCAAGAGCCCAGTGTTTCAGATGTCTCCTGATACGGGGAATAAAAAAGGGTGGAATTTCTAATGCCATCAAGATGGAGAATCTTAAGAGAAGGTACTGAGAGAGACAAGCCCACCGTAAAGCTTCTGTGCCTCAAGCCCAGTCTTAGGGGATGACAGCACGAGTGCTCTGTATCTGGCATGAGGTATCCCAGGAGAGAGCCCCTACTACAGGCCTGGCAGGAAGTGGCAAGGTCTGTGAGGAACACACTTAAGGAACCACCAAAGCCTGAGGGAGAAGAACGAGTCTGACCGAGCAGTTGCTCAGCTCACTGGTCCAGAGTGTAATAGTTCGCCAGGTTACAGCTGCTCCGACCAGCGGTCTGCAGGGGACCAGGTGGGGATTAGAGAGGGAGCTCAGGACACTTGGGTCCCCGAAGAGGAAAGTTTGGAACTAGGGAAAGGTGGGCAGGCTGTGGTGGCATGAGGGTCTTCCTGTGTCATCAGGTGACCCTCTGGCCACTAGCAGGAGCGGGCAAGCAAAGAACATCTCAAAGATGCTTTCCTCAGGATCAGGGAAGCATTGAGGCCCTGTTTTTATGAAGTTGTAGAATCTGGGGTCAGGTGTTACTCTCTCAGTATTGCTTAGAAATGCAAAAGGGCAGATGTGGGTGGTGACTGGGTTTTGAAAAGATTGAGAAAAGGTGTGATACCATAGGCTGATGCAGCCATAGGGCACCCCAAACAACTCCACTCCCTCTTAGTCCCAGAAGTACCTTACCTGCCTCTCCAGCAAAACCATGTCAGGTGGGAGCACGAGGGACTGAGGTGATGGTGCACTGGTGAGATGGTGATGGGGAATCCATGGGGATTACAATTGATGGCAAGTATATGTAAATTTTTTAAAAATTTATATTAATTTAAAAAAAAAAAAACCTGTGTCAGGGTCCGAGGTCTTCCCAAATAGAACCAGAATAGTGAGTCTATAGGGGATAGAAATTGGTATGGGCCCTTACTCCCAAAATTTTGGCGGCTTTAATAAAAAGCATCTCTCTTTGCATTGACACCAGAGGAAAGTTGAAAAACAAAAATTGAAGACTCATGCAGAGTTTGAGCGGCAGAAAACCTTCCTGACTGAAGAAGAGCAGCGGCAACTGCAGAAGCTCGAGAAGAACGAGAGGGAGCACCTGAAGATCCTGGGGGAGAAAGAGACTGAGCTGGCCCAGCAGAGCCAGGCCCTGCAGGAGCTGATCTCGGAAGTAGAGAGGAGGAGTCGGGGCTCAGCACTGGAACTGCTGCAGGCGAGTCTAGGGGAGAGGCTTCCCCTGAGATTCCAGGGTTAACTTAAAAGAGCCAGAGCTTTCTGAAGCTACCATTAAGGCACATGGAAACTGGGGCCCAAATTTCAATTTGCCTTAGAAAATAATAAACACAATGAAATTACATAAGCCACTCAGGGGACTAGGAGTGGTTTATAATAAAGGCATGGAAAGATACAGATTGAGAAGGAAATTCCATGAGCGATTAAATGAACTTGGTAAGTTTTGCTTCTGCCCAATATTCAGCCAAGCTTTCTAGTGCACTTTTGATCTGCCCAGGAGCCAGCCAATTTCCAGGTCAAGTCTCTCAACCCCTGCAATGGAATATCCTCAGATGATTTGATTTTACATATGAGGAAAAATATTAACCACCTCATAGGACATAGTTTTAACTAACCAGCACCGCCTCCCAAATAACTCAAGTCCATGAATGAGGCAGAGAAATTGCCATGCATCCTGATTTAATCTTTTCTCTGTGATAGTCTCTGGAAAGGGGCAAATAGCCCAGGCTGACTGAGGCTCCCTCTCCCCAAATAACTGGTTCTAATTTTTTTTTTTGAGTCAGTCCTTTCACTGGTTTTCTTTTCCCTAGCTATAGATCACCCACACTGAATGATCAGTGTGGCTATCACAAGCACCATATTTCTGACTATCACACAAGCAGCCATATATTCCTTCTGCTCCAACCTAGTCAGAAATATCTTTCAGGCTCTGGCCCAGAGAAATAGGGGAGAGCTTGGAGTGCTATGGCATCACCCACAAGACTGAAGTCTATTATAAACCAGTGACCCCAGAACTTACTGTCCATCTTTTTTTCCTTAGGAGGTGAAAAGTATTCTGGAAAGGTAAGGAGAGGTTTTCTTTATTAGAGAAGGGGGTAGCAGGGAGCATACGTAGCTGTGACAAAGATTATTGCATTAGAAAAACATGACATGAGGTGATGATGCACTGGTGTTACAGTAATGGGGAATACATGGGGATTACAATTGATGTCAAATATATGTAAATCTTAAAAATTTATATTAAAAAAAAAGAAAAACATGACATTTCCCACATCTTCCTACAAATTATCAAAGACCCACTCCTCCATAAAATATTCTCTTCTCAGGACAATTAATGGACATCTCATCTCAATTGGTGAATTATCCAAAGTAAATGGATAACATCTTCACAAAGTGACGCCCTAACACACAAGAAAATTTGGAAAGTTCTGAGTATACACCTGCTGGAACATCATTAAAATTAATCTAACCAGTTATTGTACAAACTTACTAGAAAGAATCATGAGTAAAACCAGGTGGTAACCTGCAACTCCTTGAGTTTCGTCACACAAGTGATTCACCCCACGTAGTTTGCTTGCAAAATGAAACCATGCAAAACGAGCCTGTGGTGACCTCAGCCATAGAGGGGAGACAGACTATCCATATGCTTCAGAGTCTGTGTGACCAGGAATACCCAGAGAGGAACTAAATACCTAAGAAGCCTAACATAGGAGGTACTTGTAAATTTCCATTGAATTAAAGATCAGCCAGCCACAAGGGAGGTTAGTGTTAGGGTGCAAGAGGCTGGGGTAGAAGTTGGAAATGGGGTATCTAACTCTGTTTGCCCCAGGAGTGAGTCCTGGAACCTGAAGGAGCTGGATATCACCTCCCCAGACCTGAGGACCACGTGCCAGGTGCCAGGGCGGAAGAAGATGCTGAGGACATGTGGAGGTGAGGCAAGTGCCAGGAGTGTGGGCCAACCTTGTTGGCACCATCAGGAGATAAAGAGGGGAGAGATGACAGTTTGGTCATCTATGTAAGGTCAGAACAAGGGCTACAGCTGGCCGAGTGTCCTTTCCTCACCCCGAGAGGTTCAGGGTCACGCTCTCATTCTCCTCCCCTATCACAGGCACAGAGGTACTGATTCCCCACACTGTCCTTGCCTGACGGTGACTCTCTCTCTCTCTCTGCAGTGTACATCACCCTGGATCCACACACAGCCAACCCGTTACTCCTTATTTCAAAGGATCAGAGACAAGTGAGGCTTGGAAACACCCCTCAAGCAGTGCCTGAGAATGAGAAGAGATTTGATTGTTATCCCATGGTTCTAGGTGTTCAATGCTTCAATTCTGGAAAACTTTATTGGGAGGTAGATGTGACAGGAAAGGATGCCTGGGACCTGGGGGTTTGTAGAGACTCTGTGCAGAGGAAGGGAAATTTTTCACTGAGTCCCGAGAATGGCTTCTGGACAATTTGGTTATGGGACAAACATTATGAGGCTGGCACCTCCCCCACAACTTCCCTCGACCTTCTAGTGCCTCCATGCCAGGTTGGTATCTTCCTGGACTGTGAGGCAGGCATGGTCTCATTCTACAACATCACTGACCACGGCTCCCTCATCTATAGCTTCCATGAATGTGACTTTGCTGGACCTCTGCGGCCTTTCTTCAATCCTGGTTTCAATAATAGAGGGAAAAACGCGGCCCCTCTGAGCCTCTGTCCACTGAGGGTGGGATGCTAGTGACCCACTGGCTGTCGATGGCTCTTTCTATACACTGAGACCACCCTCTGTTGACACCCATGAAAAAAACTTTTAGCTGGATTTGGAACAAATATATCAACTAAAACATGTTTCTGCCTTCTTTATGTGGTACGTTTTTGGTGGTTTTTGTCTGTTTTGTTCCTTTCTAGTTCCTATTCTAGGGCATGGTTTGCAAAAGGTCTTCCTAGATACCCTGGGCTTCAAACCTATCCCATTCAATCCTTGCCTTGTTCTTGTACACATTTAGGACCATCTCCCCAGCTTGTACACATCTAATCGTAAGTGATATGGTCACCTGTGATCAGGTGGCCACTGAAGGTTCTGGTCACTGCTGCAGAGTTCTGAGCTCACAATGAGGGAACTCCTGATTTAGGAAGGCGGGGGCCTCCTGGGGCTGGCGTAGCTCTCTGGTCCACAGCTCTGTCCCGCACAAACCTGAGAAGCCTGGTGTTTGTGTTCTCAATAGCTTAACCAGTAAGTGTTCAAGTGCCCGAAACTCTGACCATGAAGGGTCCAGGCTTAATATCCATCCCTAATTTCAGTCTTCTCAGCAAATGGCAAATTCCTGCTCCCCCTGGGACACAATTCTGATACCATTCCTTCTGAAATTTCTTTCTTGTGGCAACATTTGACTTTTGCAGAGTAAATGCTGCCTCCACTAAAAAAAATAAAAGGAAGGAGGTGTGTATGCCAAACTGGTACCAACAATCTGGAATTGAAAACTGCAAGGTCTATGTTCAGAGCGCCAACAGCCTCTGGAGAACAGAAAACTGCCTTTCCAAGGATGCAAACACAGAATCACTTGCCTTAGGACCCAGACGAGAGGTAGCAGTTGAAGTTTAGGGGCTATAAATGAGTTTCATTTCTTGAGCCTGAGGCAATTGCTAAGGCGGCATGAGCCAGCTGGAACTCACTCTGGGAAAAGCACAGTGGCAAGCACCATTTATTATAGAATCTCCATTTGTTCATGAGGGTGGCATGTACACTTGTCTGCAGAGGTGATACGACCAGAAGTGAATGCCAAGGTTAGCTAGCACAAATGACCAAAACTAAGCCACAGGAAGGCTCATGCATGTACCAGATTACAGCTTTGCTGAGCCACACAGCCCTATGCATTGACACTACACAATATTCCTTAAACTGAGGCCAAAAAACACATCATAGGTACATTGAAACATCAGTGATGCCTGCCTCCTGTTCTACAGTGTGAATCACCAAGCACTGACAGAGGAACCTATATTTCTGGGTACCACTAGACAGTAATAGTGGAAGAGACTATTCTTGACAGCTACCCCAGGGCACTGAAGAGGCTCTTGGAACCAATACAGAGAAATAAACACTGGGAAAGCAAAATGGGAAAACAGAGGAATACTTTTCAAGCAAGAGAATAAGAAACACAACAAGCATATATCTTAGACCCTTACAAACATACCTGAGGGGTAGAAAAGGGGGTTGGGAGCAATGGGTAAAGGGGGTTAAATTGATATCATATGAAAGTAATAGAACATGAGTGGTGAATGGAGTTAGGTATATACACACAGAGGTGTGGAGCTGTACTCCCCAAATTACATAGTTTTGTAAACAAATGGTAAGTCAACAAAATGTGATTAAAAATAAGATAAAGCCATGGAGAAACCCTGTAATGAAATGGATGTAAGTAGTTGATCTAATAGATTTCAGAGTAGTGGTCATAAAGATGCTCATTGAACTCAGAAGAAGAATGGATGAAAACAGTAATACCTCATGATGACAAAGAATATAGAAGAAAATTCCTAACAACTCATAAGTTGAAGAATATAAAAACTGAACTAAAAATTACATTGAAGGGCTTAAATCCGAACTCAAAAAACATAAACAGACGTGCAAATTAGAAGATAAAGTATGTGGAACTCACATAACAGCAAATGGAAACATGAATTTTAAAAAACTTTCCTTAAAAGAAACATGGGAAAACAAGCAAAATATTAAAATTATAGGAGTACCAGAAATGGAAAAGAGAAAGAGGTAGAAAAGCTACTTGAAGAAATAATGACTGACAACTTCCCTAACCAGGGAAACAGAGACTATTAAAGGCAGCCAGATAAAAACAAATTGTTACCTGCAACAAACCTCTCATTAGGCAGTCAGCAGATCTTTCAGGAGAAACTTTGCAGGCCAGAGGTACTGGCATGGTATCTTCAAAGTATTGAAAGGAAAAAAATTCCAGTTAAGAATACATCATCTGGCAAAGTTATCATTCAGAATTGAAGTGAAAGTAAAGAAGTGTACAGACAAAAACTAAAAGACTCCATCATCAATAATTCACAAGATTTATTAAAGGGACTACTGTAAAATTTTTAATGGACAATAATAATCATAACAACAAGAAACAAAAACCAAAAATGAAAAGGACAAACTGGGGACACGTGGTGAGGAGGGAAGAGGGGGAGGGTTGAGGGCAGACGGGAGCACGGGGGACTGAGGTGATGGTGCACTGGTGTTACGGTGTGGGGAATACATGGAGAATATAACTGATGTCAAATATATGTAAATTTTAAAAAATTGTATATTAATGAAAAAAAGCACAAGAAAAAAATAAAATGCAAATATCTTATATAAAAAAAATTTTAATGGCACTAACAAGAAAACAGGAAAGGGGAAATCTCATTGGTAAAAGTAGCTATAGTAAAAATGTCAAATTAAGCATATATTAATATAAAGATAACATGAAGGATAAAAGACAAAATTAAAACACTACTTAATTTAGAAAATTGATCAAGTAACATGTTGCATGTGGCTTACTCTGGATAGATCTAAGCCCTTCTGCACATCTAAAGTTGGAGTTAATAAAGTGAGGGAACATTTAGGTTATGCCCTTTCTTTAAAAGGTTTTCTTTCGGGATTCTTAGCATGTTGTGAAGTGTGGAGTATATAACTATGTGGACTATGGATAGTCAACAAAATGCTCTTGAAAGTTGCACTGTTGTAAAATGGGTGTATTATCCAGGTACTCATACACTATTTCTGGTACTGCTGATGGTATACCAGAAACACTGTTTTGTTTTGTTTTTTTTTAGATTGCAAATAGTTTATTGTGTGTAAGTTCTTTTAAAATTACACAAAGTGCGTTGTATTTTTTTTTTTTGCTTACAATAGGAAATATTTTGAAAAATATATTTATATATATTTTTTTACATCACTCTTCATTTTTGTACAATGTTTGATTTCTCCTCTAAGGTGTAATCCCCATAAAATTCCCACCCCAAGTCACCCTTGAACCATCATCGGGAAGAGCACAAGAAACATTGTTTTTTTAAACCGCATTTTTAGGGCCTCCCTAGTAGCGCAGTGGGTTAAGCAACACACTATGAGGCAAACTGCAACCACTGCAGCACGAGTTCGATCCCTGCCACCGACCAGGGAGGGGACCCACAGAGCGCAGCGGACCTCTCCTGCCTCGCCCGCTGCTACCCTTGGCAGTGTGTTTCAGTCAGTCTGCCTGTTCTGCTCCCTACTCTGTCTCTGGTGAATCCTCTCACCTCGGAGGCCTGTACCCCAGCTCTCGTATGCATAAATAAATAAATCTTTATAAATAAATAAACCGCATTTTAGCCACTTAAAGAAAATCTGCTTATGGCACAATTTGCCTCAAAAGCATCCCAAGTTGTATATTTGCTTTCCAATTTAAAAATACAATTAAAAAATTCAAAGACATCATATATTATGGGGACAAAAATTCCATTTTTATGTGGTGTAAATGACATAAACCTAAACCTGAGGAGTACAGAACACTTGGGAGTAAAGGATATGAAATGATTAAATGAGAAAACACTAAACAATAGAAAACTTATACAGCTATATTCATATTTAATTAAATAATATACTAGCAATCTCAAATTTTCCTATTTAGGAGATCGAGTATTCTGAGATAAAGTGACAAAAGTTAAAATAAATTGGCAAATAGTAACTACTGTGAGGAAAAATTTAACTCTTACCAATAATTGCTGAATTTTAAACTGTATGCATATGGTTTGAACAGTACAAGTTTTCCTGTTGCTATTTCTTATTTCTTAACTCATGCTCTTTAGCATATAACAAACTTTTATAATGTTACAGAAACAAGTTAACTATATCATATGGAGAAAGATTTAATCATATAGAAGACAAAAACATACTAAAATTTACTATGTCTTCATTTCTAATATTGGTTATTGAAGTTTGTTTTCTTTATTTTGCCTAGCTTTTTAACATACATTCTTGAAAAATTAGATATAAGATTTGTACTTTAAAATCTAGGTGAAAACCACAGAAAAATGTTAAACTGAAATAAATAAATATTAAAGCAATAAAACCCAAAAAGGAAAAAAGGACGATAGATTTGAAAATATTTCTTTTTTGGTAAAACAAAAAAATTACAGAAATTATGGCCTAAGAATATGTTTTCAATAAATATCAATATTGGGGAAGTTATATATTCAGACTGAAAAATGGAAATAGAAATAACTTTAAGTCTGATTTAAAGATTAAGATAAGGTATGAAGTTTTGCATAATTTCAATAAATTGTTATTAATCACAAAGAAAAAAAATTCAGTAAGTACAAAAGAATTGTACAATGTGTCTGTTACTAAATAAATTCAAATGAAAAAATTATTTTACTTTGTATATGGCAAATTTTTTAAAATGGAATTATTTACTAAATGCTAGTATTGAATCAATACATTTTGGCAATTTTTGTATATTCCTAACAAGAATGAAGGCTAATAACTTATCTAGATACAAGCTTCCAGTGTGCCAGAGGAATCTAAAATCTTTATTCCCTCACCTAAGTAATTCTACTTAAGGTTAAAATCATGCAAAATTTAATGCACAAAAAAGACCAATCTTGTGCACCAAAGTATCACTAGACTAGCTATTATGTTTTTCTCAACAGTACTGATATAAGTATTAAAAGATAAAAGGTTGAACACTACCTCATCTAAGTGTAAAATAAATTCTTAAAAGCATAATTTTTAAAATAAAGCGATAAGATGGCCATTACAATTATTATAGATCTTTTTAATGTATTATAAATCGGTACAGTACAGGTCTGTGTGATAATGTTGGATTACGGAATCATGCGTAAGTTTTAAATATGAATGTACAGTTATAGATGTTAGAGTTGTAATTATACAAAAAATCTAGAAATATAACACCAAAATTTCTCTGAGTGATGGGATTATGTGCAAATTTAACTTTAATTTTCTTTTCATAGTTTCTCCATGGAATACTTATATAAAATGAAGCAAACATTTTCAAAAGAAGTATCAACAACATGATATTAACACAAAGAGGAAGTAGAACCCCATCTTGAGATGAGGTGGTTATAATGACCTCACTGTGTTGGTGACCCCATGCTGAGCCTTGAAAGATGATGAAAATCCATTAAATAGTCAAAGGAAGAAGAGATCATCCTATGCAAATGGATCACTCTTTTAAAATGCAACAAGACACTTAAGAACATAAAGAAATATACCATTCCTTGACAATGAAGCACAGATTACCTGAAAGTGATATGGAAATTGTTTTGGGAAGGGAAGTCTGAATTTATCCTGTACCATTTTGAGGGGCATGATCCTTAAGAAACAATTTCAAACAGTCAAAAATGAATAGCATAGTGAATTAAACCGGCACTTCTCCAAGGAAGAAAGATAATTGGCAATAGACACATGAAAAAAGCATTCATCATCACTTATTCTTAGGGAAATGCAATTCAAAACCCCGATGAGCTACCACCTCACTCCTTGAGAATGACCCAGATCAAAAAGTTCAGAAACAACTGCTGGTAAACATGTAGAGAAAAAGGAACTTTTACATTTTTAGTGGGAATGGAGACAGATTTTGCTTTTTTAGAAAAAGGTATGGAAGTTCCTCAAAAAATTAAAAATGGATCTGCCATATGACCCAGCAATTCCACCCCTAGGTTACCTACCCAAAGAACACAAAAACACTAATGCAAAGGGAAACCTGTACTCCCATGTTCCTAGCAGCAGTATTTGTAGTCATTTATTAGATTTATTTAATTGTATTTGACATCATTTGTAGTCCCCAGGGAGTTCCCACCACCATTTCACCTGTGCACCATCACCTCAGTCCCTTGTGCTCTTTATGCCCTCATCCCTGTCTTTGCCCTCCCCTCTCTCTCCACCCCCCATGTTCCCTTTGGTTTATCTTTAACCTTTTGATCTTGCTGAGTTTGTTTTTGGTTGTAATTGCCCATTTCCTTGAGCTTGCTCTTGTTTTTTTTGTTTTCTTCTTTTATTTTTTGTTGTAGTTGTTGCTCTTTCACATTCCTCCTAAAAGTGAAACCATCTGATATTTTTCTCTTGCCTTCTGACTTGTTTCACTGAGTATAATTCCTTCTAGCTCCATCCATGTTTCTATAAATGGTCCTAGCTTGTCATTTTTGATTGCTGAATAGTATTCCATTGTGTATATGTACCACATCTTCTTTATCCAGTCCTCTACTTTTGGGCATTTGGGTTGTTTCCAGGTCTTACCAATTATAAATAGTGCTGCAGTAAACATGGGGGTACAGGTACTCTTTTGGATCAGTGTTTTGTGTCCTTTGGATAGATCCTAGGGATTGCCGGATCATATGGTAGTTCCATTTCTAGTAGACTGAGGAACCTCCACACAGCCTTCCAAAGTGGTTGGATTAACTTGCATTCCCACCAGCAGTTTAGTAGAGTTCCTTTTTCTCCATATCTTCGCCAACATTTGTTGTTGTTGGTTTTTTTGATGTATGCCATTCTTATTCTTACTGATGTCAGGTGGTATCTCATTGTATTTGTAATAATTAAGGTATGGGAAAACACTATATTCTCAAAAACAGAGGAGAGGATCAAGAAGATGTATTTATACACAATAAAATACTACTCAGCTATCATAAAAGACAAGTGCACGAAATACACAACAACATGGATGGAGTGGGAAAGGATTATGATAAATGAAATAAGTCAAAAGGGAATAGACATATGCGGTATGGTCCCACTTATGAGTGGAATATAGAGAAATCAAACAAATGATCAGATAAAACCAAATTTAAAACTAACTCTTGAAACCTGATTATAGGACTGAGGAATCCACGGGAGAGATGGCCAGGAGTGAAGACAAAGCAGGGAGGAAGCACAATGGACCATGATGGTGGACTACAGGTGCTTCGGTGGTGGGTGCACTACAGTTACAACACAGGAACCAGGGGACCAGGGGGTGGCATCCTCTACCTCTAAAGTACAACAAACAATATAAACCAGCATTTCCTCAAAAAAAAAGTTTAAAGCATAGTAGCATATTAACAACAGTCATATAATAATAGCAGTCATAAAGCATCCTCTTTTTTTTAATTTATATATATTTGACATCAATTGTAATCCCCATGTATTCCCCATCACCATATCACCAGTGCACCATCACCTCAGTCCCCCGTGCTCCCGTCTGCCCTCAACCCTTCCCTCTTCTCTCCCCACCAAGTGTCCCCAATTTGTCCTTGTCTTTTCATTTTTGGATTTTTGTCTTTATTGTTATTATTATTATTGTTGTTGTTGTTGTTCTTATTCCTTTCCTTGATCCTTATTTGTTTCCCTTATATTCCTCCTAGAGGAGACACCATCTGGTATTTTTTCTTTTATAAAGCATCCTCTTAATAACTACCATACTTTGAGAAAGCATACGACAGAATGCAGGTTTTATGTGAATGTCTAAGGATATAGGGAGATATCTCAGAGCTATAACCCAGGACAGAAAACTTACTCTTTATCAAAATGAGAGCCTTAATATAAGATTGACTATTCCAAAGTTGAGTTGAATTTTATAGAGTAAGATATGATACTAAAGAGTAACCAGTTCTTTCCCCAACTCATGACCTCTAATTGTCTCAGTCAACCTACAGATGCTGTGTTCACAAAGATTAGAGAGGCAAGTCTCAGTTTCAGGTAAGTTGCTCCAGAGACCCATAACACAATGAGACAGATTTCGTAGTGACTCACCTCTAGTTCCCTTTTTCACTGCTGCCAAAGCATAGCTCATGGAAGAGGCAAACTTTCTGAGAAATTAGTTTCTTTCAGTCCCAGATCATTTCTGCTTTGAAAAAAATCCATAAATCACTTGGTCTCGTATCTGTTTTGTCTTGACCCCATAAATGATGGGATTCAGCATAGGTGGAGCAAGCATGCTAACGTTGGCCAGCAGGATATGGATATATAGGGGGATGTGGCGTCCAAAGCGGTGAGTGAGAACTGAGAAAATCCCTGGTCCATAAAAGAGGATGATGACACATACATGGGAGCCACACGTGTTGAGAGCTTTGTGGCGAGCATCTTGAGAAGGGATGCGGAAGACAGCATGGAGAATCACAACATAGGAAATAAAAATGAGGATAATATCTAGGATCACTGTTGACATTAAGACAAAAAACCCATACCAGATATTTACTCGGATGTCATCACAGGCATATTTGGCCAAGCCAATGTGTTCACAGAATGTATGTGGGAGGATATTATTTCTGCAAAAAGTCAACCTCTTCAGAAGAAATATCAGGGGGAAAATTGTACAATGTGCTCTCAAGAAAACAGCCACGCCAATTTTCCCTATCATAGAGTGTGTGAGTATCGTGGTGTACCTTAATGGGTAACATATGGCAATGTAGCGGTCAAATGCCATCACAGACAAGATACCTGACTCAGAAATGAAGGAAGAATGCTGGAAGTAGAGCTGGGCAATGCAGCTATTAAGAGAGATTTCTCTCTTATTGTACCAGAAAATGGCCAATGCCTTGGGTTCTGTGGTTGTGGCAAAAACAATGTCAACTCCAGCCAGCATACAGAGGAAAAGATACATAGGTTCATGGAGTGTGCTCTTCATGAGGATAATGAAGATGAGAAAACCATTTCCAAGTAGAGCAAAGACATAGGAGATGAAAAGGGGGATAGAAATCCACACATGTAGGTCTTCTCGACCTGGAATGCCCAGCAGATAGAAGACCATATGGTTAACCCCACTGTGGGTGAAGCTAGCCATTCCGGAGCCAATGTGGATTTCAACTTTACCTTACAGAGACAAAGAGAAATGCAGGTTATATATTAATATTTTCCTTTAGTCTTCTGATTAAATATATCAAGTTAAATACTTGCCTTTACCACTGTCTCCTCCTAATACCTGGCTAAAATACAAAAAAAAAATTAGAGAAGATAATAAGAATTAGCAACATTTTGAAAGCAGATGGATGCTATTGACTAAACAGGGGAGATAATAAGATAACTTTTTCTGCAGAAGTCTCAAGAATTAAAGGCACAAGGTACTTCTTTAAGTAAAGATGAAGGGATTTTTATAAGGATTATTGGTTGGATATCTGTATAGAGAACACTTAGACTCCCTGATCCTGATTCCTAACCTGTCTGATTAGGCAGCACTTTTCATACCCTGGAGTGGCAATTCATTCCCTGGTGACATTAAGCCTGAAAATCCTGCAGTCTCTAGTTGAGGTAAGCACACTTGGTTGAAGTAGAAGTTTAAATGAAAGTTTCCTTCCACATTCTGGCCCAAAATGTAACACCAGTGCCCTTCTCCATAACTACAGATTCTAGGTGTGGGGAGAATTTGTATAGGGAGAAACTCTCTGAAATTTCTCCAATCCAGAATTTTACAACAAATTAAGACAAAAATGTATAAGAGCAGATAAATTCAGATCTTCAAAGACCTCAAAAAATTTATCAGCCACTGACAGTTCCAGAAGAAGCTATAGAAGATAAGCACCACCAAAATAAGGGAATGAGCCAAAGCTAGGGAAATCTAGATCCCAACAAGGAGTTAAAATAATACAATACAGAAGACAATATAGGCTGTGAAGGAGTGAGGAGTTCCTTGAATAATGGTGAAGGCTGGAAACTGTGTGGAGTTCTAGAGTATCCAATTCTAGACTGGAACAGCAGATAGAGGACACCTAAAGGAAAGTGTCAAAGGAAAAAAAGAAAAGCCTGTTCTGAAATGTAATCTACATTTCTTGTGGAAAATATTGCACAAATTTAGTAAACAAAAAATAGTTATTTACTGCAAGAGAAAAAAAATTGTACTAAGAAAAATGTGCTATATCACTGCATCCTATATACCTCTGTTATTATAATCATAATGTAAATATGTGTCTTAAAAATCATGATATAACTTAAAATCAACAAAAGAGAAGTCTGCATGTGTCTAAATGTGTGTGTGTGTGTGTGTGTACACGTGCACAAGGGCATGTTAAGGGGAGGAATGGGTAGAAAAGCTAATGCTAGCTTCTGTATAAGAAACATTTCAATTTAGTTCATATACTTCTCCTCTCCTCTACTCCTAGAATCTCACCTCATGTTACAATGTAAGTCTTCAGCTTTGGACCAAGTCTTTTGAAGCAGAAAAGGAACCAGTGATTGGAGGAATCATAAGTAGCTAAAGATTAGACTATAGAGTAATTCGTTTCATGAGTTCTCAGGAGGTCACCTTTATTCAATGGTCTCATTTCCCTGGGGTTTTGACTCTATCAACTAATCTACAATCCTAAATGGGCCGGTCATTATGCCTTCTTCCTATTTTTTCTCTTGCCACCTGAACCTCTGGCACTCCTAACCTAATATTCTCTCCTGAGAAATCCCTGTGCCTATTTCAAGTACTACACCCACTTTAATCAACAAACTATAACTTAATCAGATGTCCATTTATTTTAACAGGTATCGGTGTTTAGAAAACATGTCTTCATGATTAATATAATATTTGAAGTTCAATTTTTCCAGTTGCTGAGATAAAGTTTGCATTTTAGACTCTAAAGGAAAATGTGTAATGTGTAGGGTTGTTTATGTTAACATGTGAATTGTGATTGTTATGAAAGTACTATTTCCTTTGGTTAACTGGAATACAAGAAACCATCTCCTGTTCATTGTTCACGTTATTTTCTTCATTTGTTTTTATCCTGGTTATAAATATTTGCATACAAAATCAAGTGAAAAATATCATCTTTTGGGAGATAACCATTATGTATATAATTATTAATAGAATCCTTCCTACTACATATTATTGTCAAGGATATAACAAAACTATCAGCACATTCTGATCTGTCCATCAAATTGCAAGACATTTTTTTTTCTCATACGCTACATCTGAATCCACAGTTAACATCATATTCAATAGTACATGACTGAGGGTTTTTTTTTTCTGTAATTAGGAACAAGATAAGTATGTCCACTGTCACTACTCTTACTCAGTGAAGTACTACAAGTCATAGACATAGCAATCAAACAAGCCAAAGAAGTAAATTGTCTCTATTTTGAGATGGCATTTTTTAAAAAGATTTTGTTTATGCATTATTTTATATAGAAAAAAATCCTAAAGACTCCACCAAAATCTGTAGCTCTCACATAAAACAGTGTTCAACATCACTAGTCATTAGGAAAACGCAATCAAAACCAAATAAAAAAATCACCTCACACCTGTTAATACGGCTATCGCCAAAAAAAACAAGCGCTAACAAATTCTTACAACAGGCAGAAAAGGGACTTGAGCAAGGGGTTGAGCACCTCACTGTGGAGCTTCCATAGCCACTGCAGCATGAGTTCAATCCCTGGCCAGGGGGTCACCTATATGGCACAGCAGACCTCTCCTGCTCACCTGCTGCGCCCCTCAACAGTGTGTTTCTGTCAATCCACCTGTTCTGCTCCCCACTCTGTCTCTGGAGAATCCTCTCATCCCCCACGTCTCTGGCCTGTACCCCAGCTACTATATGCATAAATAAATAAAATCTTTTTTAAAAAAATAGAATTACCCTTGGAGGGCAAAAGAAGCACTTCTTTATTTGAAATAGTAACTAAGTAAGAATGAAGACCCGTGCTGATAAATTTAGAAGCTGAGACAGAAGAAGCCTGCAAGGCTGTCATCAAGGCAAAATAAAAGCAAAAGCACCAGCTTCAAAGAAGTCATAGGCTACAGTTTCAGATGACAGATCAGTTAAGGACTCTGCAAATATAATTGGCAGCAACCCCTGGTTGTTAGGATTTGTAATACTGTTCCACCACAGGTATCTGTGCGGCTGAAAACCATAAATTTCATGAGCTCCTCATTCTTCCCTGGCTTGCATGAATGCAACATTTGCACCCACATTTTAGAGTCCAGGAGAGGCACCATCCCAATTACAGATAAAAGGCTGACAATCGAGGTGGAAGAGCTCAATTCAAAGTTACAATAGGATTGCAAGGACGCCACTAATGGACATGAGGGGTCTTTTTTGGGGTGATGGAAATGTAAGATTGGATTGTGGTAATTATTAGGATTTGTAGGGTTAAAACCTTAGTCTCTCCCTTGCCTTGTAGACATGGATGGAAAATTTTGAACAAACAAGGGGAACTTTAGTTACCATAGGAACTGAGCCCTGATACCTTGGGGGTTGATAGGAGATCCAAAAGGTTATTATTAAAATATGTCCCTACCAGCTGACATATGAAAAAATGTTCACAGTCTTAGAGAAATGCAAATTAAGACCACAATGAGATACATTCTCACACCTGTGAGAATGGTCCCATATCAAAAACACCAGATACAACAAGTGCTGGTGAACATGTGGAGAAAGGGAAGCCCTCCTACACTGCTGATGGGAATGCAAACTGGTCCAGCCATTGTGGACAGCAGTATGGAGGTGTCTTGGAACATTATAAATGGATCTACCCAGCAATCCCACTCCTAGGAATTTAGCCAAAGAAAACAAAAACACTAATTCAAAAGGACAGCTGCACACCTATGTTTATTGCAGCACTTAACCCAAATGCCCAAAAATAGATGACTGGATCAAGAAGATGTGGTATATATACACAATGGAATATTACACAGCAATCAAAAAAGATAAACTCATGCAATTTGCAGAAACATGGAAGGGATTATGCTCAGTGAAATAAGCAAGAAAAGGGAAAATATTGGAGGATTTCACTTATAGGAGGAATGTAGAGGAAACAAATAAGGGACTAAAGAAAAAATTAATTACAATAAATTCAAAATCAAAATCAAAGGCAACTATAAATCTAAGACATTCCCAAGGGGAGGAGGAAGGAGAAGGAACAAGATGGGTGAAGAACACAAGGGATTATGATGATGGTGCACGGGTGAATTTGTGATGGAAATTTCATGGGGATGAGAAATATACACTGTACAAAAATGAAAAGTAATGTAAAATATATATAATTTTTAAAAAATTTTAAAAATAAAAATAGATCTGCCATTTGACCCAGGAATTTTACTCTTAAGTATCTATCAAAAATTCAAAAACACTAATTCCAGAGGGAGGAAACTTGCAATCCCATGTTTATTGCAGCACAATTTACAATACCTAAACTATGGAACCAACCTAAGTAAACAGATGACTGGATCAAAAAGATGCGGTGTATATACACAATAGAACACTATGGATCGTTCTTAAAGGAATAATGCTAAGTGAAATAAGTCAGAAGGAGAAACATAAATACTAATGGTGTCAGTAATATGTGGAATATAAAGTAAATTAATATAAAGTAAATTAATAGATCAAGAAAAGCTTAAAAAACTAACCCTTGATAGACTACAGAACAGAAACACCAAAAGGAGAAGGCGTGGGGGAGGGGTAGGAACAAAGAGGGAAAGAAGCACAATGGTTGTGCTTCTAGGTTGGTGGTATGTGGGTGAGTTGGTGGTGGGTGCATTACAATGCTATTACCAGATGGAGGGGGTACCCCCAAATTACCGCACTTAAAAATCAATTTAAAAAAGAAAAACAGGACCATAAAACCCACCTATAGCCATTAAAGGCTGATGTAAAATCTTTTTTAAATTTATATATATTTTACATCATTGTTCATTTTTAAACACTGCTTCCTTTTCTCAAGTGTAGTCCCATAAAATTTCCAGTTGTTCACAGTTCTTAAAGAAGGCAAGGACTAAACCCACTCTGACACTTCAGTAGATAGCAACCAACACAGACCTGTCTCCTAAATGTGACAATGCCTACAAGCTCTGAGTTTAAAAAGTGCTTCAAACTTCCCTCCCTGCGCAAACACTTTCGTTTTGCCCACTTCTCTAGCAGGATAACCAATAAGTCTTCCTTTTCTACTTTCCATGCTGCCTCTGGTGAATTCTTTCACCACCATGGCCCTGGCGTCCCTTCAAGGCTGTTGATCTCCCTCTCGCTGTAATGGATGCACAACTCATACGTCTCCCAGACATCACTGCACACTAAAAATGGGTGAACTTTGTGGTTTGGACATGAAACACTGTAGGGTCAGAGAACAATCAGGTCTTTCCACCCTCCCACCACTGTGATGATGGACACCTGCGGTGCTGCGAGCATTCCAGGCTGGGCATGCGCAAGTGAGTGCACATGAGTTTCACACGGGCATAAATGGGCGGCATCATGAGGCGCCAGAACCGACGAGACCAAAAGAGCAACAGTACTGACGAGCAGCAGTAGAAAGCAGCCAAGAGGGTGAGATGCACTGGGGACTGGGAGGCTTGCCAGCCTCCCGGCACCCCCAACACCCATGCCTGCCATGTACCTGCCCACCTCTACTAAATAAAGCATAAAAGTCACCAAGGGCTCCAAGACTCTCCTTTCCTTGACCAATCTGCTAAGAACCATCCCGAACCTTGCTCCTGTGCTGCCTTCCTACTGCTACAAACAAAAATAACACTAGGGGGAAAAAAAATACATAACTATTGGCAACTATCTATGCTCTCTAAATCTGTTACAGAATTTGCTTGCTTAAAAAAATCCTTAAGGGCCTCCCTGGTGGCGCAGAGGGTTAAGCAACGCACTATGAAGCAAATCGCAGCCACTGCAGCACGAGTTCGATCCCTGCTGCCGGCCAGGGAGGGGACCCACATGGCAAGGCAGACCTCTCCTGCCTTGCCCGCAAAAAAAAAAAAATCCTTAAGTCTCACATCAATCATTAAATCTTGTAAAATTCTGCAGTTTGAGACTCAATCTGTAATTAATTACAAAACAAATATAAGACCTCATACTCACTTCCTTCAAGAGGTAGGTATTCCATGGAAATAAAGGCTCCAATAAGAGGGGCTCTGCTGGCCCCAGCATCTTGTGGGAGCCTGAGTTGGGGCAGGCCTTATAGCCCAGGGTGGAGTGGCCCCACCATAATAACCTAATAGGTGTTTCTTGAGCTTTAAGATGAGATTCAATTGAAACCACCTGCGTCCTGTCTCAGCAATTCTAATTGAATTGGTCTGTGGTGAGTTTTAGAGAATTAAGAGTGCAAAGGTTGCCCAGGTGATTCTAATGTAATCTCTCCCCTAGATCTTCTGGGTCAGGGTTTTCAACCTTGACACTACTGACATTTTGAGAGACGATTTCTTTGCTGAGTGGAAAGGGGTGGGGCTGCCTTCCAATCTGTGCATTCTAAGATGTTTATCCATATCCCTGGCTTCTACTCACTAGACGTCAGTACCTTTCTCCAGATTTGACAACCAAAAATGTTTCAAACATTGTCGTGTGTGTGTGTGTGTATGTGTGTGTTGTGGGAGTGAAGGGGTTGTTGAGGGGAACAAGATGGGGATGCAAAATTGCCCCATTGCCCCTGCTTGAGAACTGCTAACATAATCACAATTAGCTGCCTCCTTTCACCATATCGAGTCTATCAAATGCATACATATTCAATACATTTATATATCATAAAATAGAGATGAAGTGGGGGAATTGGATGAAAAGGGCTAAAAGAGCTCGGAATGTAATGTAAATATGGTGACTACAGTGAACACTGCTGTTTGGATATTTGAAAGCTGCTGAAAGATTAAATCCTACAAGTGTGAATCACAAGGAAAAAAATTATTTTTCTTTTTTCAATATCTATGTGAGATGATAGATGTTAACTTATTGTGGAAATGTTGATTATATCTGAATAAAACTGGGGAAGTGAAGGAAAGATTTCAGATGGCTTTTGAGACCTGAGTAGTTCACCATCAGTCAAAGAAAGAAGAACGAGAAGCAATGGAAGAACATGACATGACAATAGAAGCGAGAAGGATAAATTAAGTACTACTGTAGGGTAAAGGTTGATCAGGTATTTCCACCCTTCCACCATTGCTGATGGACACCTGCGGTGCTGCGAGCATTCCAGGGTGGGCATGCGCAAGTGGGCCCACCTGTGTTGGACACGGGCATAAATGGGCGGCGTCATGAGGACACCAGAACTGTGAGGACCGACCGACAGAACCCACAGGACAAAGGAGCAGCAGCAGAGAGAGAAGAAAGCAGCCGAGAGGGTGAGATACACTGGGGGCTGGGAGGCTGGCAGGTTGGCAGGCCCCCCGGCACCCCTGCCTGTCATGTACCTGGCCACTTCTACTAAATAAAGTATGAAAAGCCACCGAGGGCTCTGTAGCGGCAGGATGGAGGTGGCAGCACTGGAGCAAGGTTCGGGATGGTTCTGGACAGACGGGTCAAGGAAGGAGAGTCTTGGAGCCCTCGGTGGCTTTTCATACTTTATTTAGTAGAGGTGGCCAGG
>JAGFMF010011429.1:1887712-1898006 GCA_019455555.1 Galemys pyrenaicus
CTGCTTCTTCTATCTCTCTCTGCCGCTGCCGCTCGTCAGTACTGTCGGTCCTGTCGGTTGGTCCTCGCAGTTCTCACAGTTCTGGCGTCCTCATGACGCCGCCCATTTAAGCCCATGTCCAACACAGGTGCGCCCACTTGCGCATGCCCACCCTGGAATGCTCGCAGCACCTCAGGTGTCCATCATCAGTGGTGGGAGGGTGGAAAGATCTGATCAGCCTTTACCCTACAGGCTCCAAGACTCTCTCCTTCCTTGACCCGTCTGCCCAGAACCATCCGGAACCCTTGCTCCAGTGCAGCCACCTCCATCCTGCCACTACAACTACCTCTGAGGAACAGTTATGAAAAGTGAAATGGGGAATACTGCCAGAAAGGGACCCTCAGGGCAATGCCTAACTACCTTGTTACCAGGCTGAGGTGGGAATTCTTGGGAAACTCCTGCCTGAAAATTAAACAGTGACAGGCTCCCAGTTGCTATCCACTGGCACCATCCAACATCACGGTCCCTCACCAGGGAATCACCAGGCTTCAGAGTCCCGGGCATCTTAACAGTTACACCTGGCAAAGGCACATATTTCTGTCATTCAAATATCAGTTGATTCATTCAATCAGATTTTATTCAACAAATATTACTGTGCATCCATAATATACTGAGAGCAGTTCAGGTTTAGGCACTAAAGAAGTGAATAAAGCACAACCCTTGCTTTTACAGTTGTCAGCTGCTGTGCTGTGGTTGTCCCTGATTTGATCTCTCTCCATGCTGTCTTCTATCCCTTTGCCAACCCAAAACTTGTTAAAATGCTACTGGCCTCAAAGAGGGCAATGAAAGTTGCAAGGTCTCTTAAAACAGATGCCACAGATTCACGCATCTCTTAACCTTATTCTATGGGTTAAAGCAAGTCCAGATTCAAGACACTGCAGAACAGGCTGCACCTCTTGATGGCAGAAAGGTGCGCACACTGCAGAGGGAAGAATGATCGGCAGTCATTTTTGCATATGGTGAACCCTAGCTGAAAAACTCTCAGACTGATAAAAGTTCCATTTTCACAACATATTCTGCTGGCAAGACCATGGGGGGGAGGGGAAGCTCTCATATATATTGCTGGTGGCAGTGAAAATGATACAACTATGGAGAGACTCTTCAATACCCAACAAAATTACAAATGCCGTTACTGTTTGACCAACGTGATCATATTTAGAGTAATTTATAAGTAGAATTACCCAACTGAGAGGAAAAGAATAGGAAAAAAAAAAAAGAGGATTTCAGGTCCTGCTACAACAATGTCAAAAGGCTAGATATGATGTGAAGTTGGGACCCAAAATGAATTGAGAAAGAGAATGAGACAGAAAAATAATTTAGATGTAACAATACTGAAATTTCCCAAATTAAGTAAAAATGTTAAATTCACAGATTCAGAAAGCTCAGTGAAACTGTAAGAGGATAAAAATAATGAAAGCTATGCCCGAGTACTGCATGATCAAACCATTAGTTAAGACAAAGTGGAAAATCTTAAACATAGTCAAAGGAGGCAAGGGCCTGAGACACAAGTTTCATTCATTCCAAGGTCATCAAGACTCATGTGTCTACCTTCTGCTAAGCATGTACATTTATATGCTCTCAGGCAAGAGTTAAATCATGGTCATTATGCTGAGAACTAGGGGGATGTTTATAACCTCAACTAACCCTTTACATGAACAAACTTTACAAATCTTTACAAAAATATAGAAATAATACATACAATACAATTGTAAGTATTTACATCCCTGCTGGAAAATGAGTTCAACATTCATTAAAATGGGCCTGTATCAAGAACAGATTAAGTGCAAAGCTTTGGTATTTTGGTATTTTGAGTAACGAGAGAAGAGGGTTAGGAGGAAAGGAGGGAGGTGGAAGGGGGAGATGTTTTAGAAACTCAGTATGTTTGAGAAGAGAGCAAAGCTGGTGGCAATAGCTCTGTCCCTGGAGCCCTGCTGTAAGTACTTCCCCCAGTGGGTTCTCACAAAAGAAGATCAACAGCCTAACCCTGGCCATTCACAAGTTGACTCTTAGTACAGACCTCATTATGCATCTTTGTTCCTGAGGACTCAGTCGAAGGCTGGTAAGTGAATTAGACATGAGCAGGTATGGTTCAGAATCTAGATGAGGGCTGGACTGGTGTTTGATCCCAGACAGGACTCTAAAGAAATACTGATATTGTGCACGAAGGCACAAATTTAGTTGGTTATAGCAGATGCAGGGAGTGTGATGTATTCCCAGGGCAAAGTGAGAGTGTGTGGACTAGATGCAAGTTACTAAAGGATGGTAAATAAAGAGAAGCAGTCCAATAAATTGCAAGTGTCTTAGTAGTTAGAATAGACAAGAAAACAAGACACATATTTATTAAACTACAGACATCTCTTGGGGAAAAAATGTGAAAGGAGCTCCCCAAGAATGGCAGGAAACTGTTAACACCTGCCACTAGCCAGATATTGGAGGGAGCTTGAGAAGGCAGCCAGGGTATCTCAGCAGAAGTGAGAACTGGGAGACAATTTTCCTCCCCAGAAAGAAAACATAGGGGCACCAAGAGGGGGAGTTAAAGAAATCACGTTAATGAGCATAAAATATATCTTAACCACTAAACTACATATTTTAAGTTCCTTTAATATCCAGAAACTCCATGAAAAGGGTATTTATAATCTAATTATATTTCTTTATTCTGATAAAAATAGGATTGGACCTGACTCTCTCCTCAGAGGGCACCCCTGAGTCCATCATACCTGAAATATTTTACCAAATCTATTTGCTTCTGTAGCCACCATTTTCTCAAACCCCTTGCCCAGTTAGGACTTGGGCAGCGGCATAATGCCCGAAAAATGGTCACTGCTCAAAATACTTGATTGTTCTACTCAAGTCCTGACTTCAGGACAGCTGATGGCTGCCCCTGTGTAGAGAACAGGCTCTAAGTTGCAATCAAGTTGTGGACTAAATTATGAAGTGGTGATCAAGGCCCTTGAAAGTCAGAAAAATCTGCCTGCACACCCCCTTCCCTGGAAATATTTCATGGTCATACTGAGTGTTGATCTGTATATTCACCTTTTCTTATGCAGCTACCCTGTGCTTAAGTTCTTTATGATAAACTAGTCAATTTCAAGATCAACTGTCATGTTACAACTTCCCCAGACATGCATAATGATTTCCTCTATGTAGTCACAAATCCTCTGTTCAAACAGGTAATACACGTTTTTTTGTTCATTTGGCAATAAATGCAGTTTGCCATGAGTTGTTGGGGTACACACCATATCTTTTCATCCGTGAAATTCCTTGATATTTGCATGTTCATAGAATATGAAGAGTATGAAATCTATCAAGAGCTCATGATATCTTCACAAATAATATTAGTATAATACTCCCAAGAATATATTTTTAAAATATGTATTTTCCTCTCTACAAGTAGAAGTGAGGTCCCAGGTCATCTTCTCCAGATATGACTGCCTTAAACCGCACTGCTGTGAACCACATGGTCTTCTACCTGCTGGGCATCCCCGGCCTGGAGGCCCAGCACAGGTGGATTTCCATCCCCTTCTTCATTTCCTACGTCATTGCTCTGCTCGGGAACAGCCTGCTCATCTGCATTATCCTCACGAAGCGCAGCCTCCAGGAGCCCATGTACCTCTTCCTCTGCATGCTGGCTGCAGCAGACGTCGTCCTCTCCACGTGCACAGTGCCTCAGGCCTTGGCCGTCTTCTGGTTCCGTGCTGGGGAGATCTCCCTGGATCGCTGCATCACTCAGCTCTTCTTCATCCATTCCACCTTCATCTCAGAGTCGGGGATCTTGCTGGTGATGGCTTTTGACCGCTACATTGCCATCTGCTACCCACTGAGATACACCACTATTCTCACACATGCACTGATTGGGAAAATTGGTGTCTTCATCTTTCTGAGAAGTTATGGTACAATTTTCCCCATAATATTTCTTCTCAAAAGACTGAATTTTTGCCAAAATAATATTATCCCACACACCTTTTGTGAACACATTGGCTTGGCCAAATATGCTTGTAATGACATCCGAGTGAACATCTGGTACGGGCTTTCCATCCTCATGTTAACGGTGGTTCTAGATGTTGTGCTAATTTTTGTTTCCTATGTGCTGATTCTCCATGCTGTGTTCCACATCCCATCCCAGGATGCTCGCCACAAAGCTCTCAACACATGTGGCTCCCACGTCTGCATCATCATCCTCTTTTATGGCCCCGGGATCTTCACAACACTTACTCAGCGGTTTGGACGCCACATTCCACCTCATGTCCACATCTTGTTGGCTAATGTCTGCATTCTGGTTCCACCTATGATGAACCCCATCATTTATGGGATCAAGACCAAGCAAATTCAGGAGCAGGTGGTTCACATATTATTTGAAAAGCAGAAGTCACTTTGGTAGAAGAACTGAGTTTTCAGAATCTCTGTGGTCTGTAGAAATGGTGAGTGTGACTGGTAAGCCAAAACACTAAAAAATAACTCTCCACACATGCGTGCCCTCAGTCATGAACTTGTGCCTCCACGTTGCTCAGTTCTTCCCTTCTAGGCCCACCACCTGAGCAACAGTGCTTCATTGTACTTTGTATGATGTCTTCCCACCTGCACCGGTCTCCATGCATTTCTCTCCACCTGCCCCTTCTTTAGTGACAGCATGAATCTCCTCAGTTTCCAATCTGGTGCAGTCCATGTTGGTCTCTGATGTCCAAGAAGTGCTCCATTTTTGCCCCAAGTCACTGTACCCTCTGGGTTTAATGCCCTTCTGGATAAGTTTCAGGTTTTTTTTCCTGGGAGTGAAACAGAGAATCTGCTCTGACATCTTGATTCCAAGTATGTTTTTATGATTGCTTTTGAGACCCTCTGTCAGATAATTCTAAACCTGAGCCATCTCCATGGTGGTATCATCTTCTCTTATTATTCAAGATATAATTATCCTGGAAAACCAAATGGTTTTTATTGTATCCTGGACAACTTGGGTATTATGCTGTGAGACTGAAATCTATTTAATCTTCTGTTCAGCAGGAGTAGTACATGGGTCTGGAAGAGGGTATATGTTCAGTTCCTGCTGGGCCCTATGAAAATCATCGAGCAAAGTGGAGGATTAACTTGCAACACTTTACTATTGCACATGGGTACCAGGAGGTTCAGCTCCTCCTCTAACCCCACTAACACTTTCCTGTGAAAGTGGAGTCCTGACTCAAGTGAGGATGTAGCTTAACTCCTGAGTCTTGTTACCACATGGAAAAGGATGTGGAGTGCTGAGTCATGCTATCCCATTGCTTTACAACAGTAGCGGACACTAAATTCATCAACTGGCCCTACTGTCACGGGATAAGATGAAGGAGGCAGAGGGCTCAGGAGCCCAGCCTCCCACTGCCTCTTAATGCCTTGATGGCGCTGAGTTGGATGGAGACTCAGTTCTGACTGAGCCCTCTGACAATGGAGGGGCAACGAAAATGGCGTGCAGCAGAGCCTCCCTCTCACCATCTCCTCTATACTGGGTGGGGATGAAGGCTCAGCTTCTTGCCAGGCACTGCTGACACCAGGAAGTGGGAGGAGCATGGAGTGTCAACTAGGCCACCTCACACCTTCTTACTCACAGTGGGATAGAGGGCAGAAGTGATGGTTCAGCTGCCCTTTCAGTCCAGCTGGCACCTCCCATTAAAGATACTGTCACTGCCTACAAGTTAACAAAGCACCACTGGACAAGTCACAAATCTACTGGGTTATCCCAGCAGAATGGAAAGTGCTATTTGGGAGGGGAGAATGTAGAGACTCTGGACACCTTAACCTCTGACCCTTCCAGGGAAGGTTCTACTAATGCATTGGCAATAGAGCCTGATTATCTTAAATAAGTTCCAGCAGAAGGAACTTATTCATGGATGCCCTATCTGACTACTCATACTACTCTTCCCACATTTGTCATTGTCTCTTCATTACACATTTTCATTAAAATGCATAAACGAGTTCCTTTTATCATGTTTGTGAGTCCATTTTATTTCTCAATTTTTCACATTTTTGAAATCAAACTGGGAAACATCTTATACCCTATTATTTTCACATAGATTTTTGAAAAGTATTTTATTATATTTGAAATATATTTTAAATAACTTCTACTAGCTGCAAATTAAAACAATTTAAGAGTTCATCATAATGTAATCACTCTATATTTAACATATAGTATCTTTATTTTAAAAAATATGAAGATAAGTTGGTTTCATTTACTTTTCCAAGAAGTAATACTCTTTTTCAAAAAGTAACACTCTTTGCAAATATTTCTTCATCTTATCTATTTTTTAATTTTAATTACATAGGAGGACCTAAACTTTATGTAGTCAAATCACCAGGTATTTTTTCTCTGGGCATTTCCCTTTGTTTTTAGCTTGAGCATTTGTTTTGCTTCTAAGCTAAGTCCATTATTTACTTTTTCTTATTCCATTTATTTTAGGTTTTTAGCATTTCTATTTAGTAAAGTGGAGAACTAGTAATACATGTCCTTTAAAAATAAAGTATAATAAATAATATAATGACCAATAATTATACTCATAGAGCATAATTGTTAGTATTTAGAAAATGTTTTGCCACTTAATTGTATTTTCATATATTAGCATATTATATAAAGATGTTTAGTAATTTTTACTTAATGTTATGTAACATTAAGTTTCCTTTGGTACAAAATATACTGCCTATTATATTAAACTTAATTTATTATTGATTAACATATTTTCAGATAGTTTATCAGTAAATTCATGTTGAATGTTTATTTTCATATAGTTATGAGTATCAATAAAGTCATCATAAACACAATCTTGGAAACCTTTACCTGTGTCTGTTATTTTTTTATATGGAATACATTTGTACACATTTTAAGTTTACATTTGAGTAGCCATTGGTGAGGTTGAATATGCACAAAGTGTTAAGAGAATGTGTGTTATAAATACTAAGGTCTAAGAACAACAACAATAATAATAATAAAGACACAAAAACCAAAAATGAAAAGATAAGGACAAATTGGGGACACTTGGTGGGGAGGGAAGAGGGGGAGGGTTGAGGGCAGACGGAAGCATGGGGGACTGAGGTGATGGTGCACTGGTGATATGGTAATGGGGAATACACAGGGATTACAATTGAAGTCAAGTATATATAATTTTTTTAAAAAGTTAATTAAAAAATAAATCTAAGGTCATTTATGCTTTTCAACTATACTGAAGATAATTAAATGAAAATTTGTTAAGATATCAGTCTCATCACAATAAACAAATTTTGTAACTATGTATGTTGAGAGGTGTTAACTGGATTTCTTGAGTGATCATTTCACAGTATATACAAATGTTGACTCATTACTTTGTACACATGAAGCTAATGAAATGTTATATGTCAATTATACCTCAATAAATAAACAAAGCAGTAAGTTAGCAAATAAACCCTTCAAAACAGATCAGTATAACTAAATTAGAATTTAAATCAACATTTTATCTAGTAGAAATTTCTTTATAAATTTTTATTTCTGAAAAATGATGCCCTTCTTCCAGTAACTGAAAATATATAATCAAAGTGCCATTGCAATGATTAGCTTTCAAAAATATCTCACATGTGTAGACTCCTTAGAGAGGAGAGACATTCAGGATTAATGACACTAACCCACCCCAAATCAGTCTGCTACCCTCAGGGATGAGTTATGGGCCTACAAATTCAGAGGGTTGTTTGACCCACTGAAAGGAGGGAGACCAGAGGAGTGGTGATTCACTCAACAACAAAAGAAAATAGAGAGCAATTATAGGGTTTAGTGCACAGTTTGGTTTTAAGGAAAGTATAAATATCAGTAATTTGTTAAGTAAGGGTGTCTATAAAGTGATCAACCTAAGTTTGAACCTTGTTTTAGGACTCAGCTCCCATCCTGAGAATGGGTACTAAATATTCCTGGTTGGCCTTTGACAAAATGACTTTATGAATTTTAATTTGAAAAGTTATTATCCCCTATTTGGACATGGGTAATGAAAACTGGGTAGTAAGAAAGTTTTCACTGAGAAGAGAACATTTGGGCTGAGATTTATCTGATAAAAAAATAGAAAAATAAGCAAAGATTATTTGGACACTGGGGGAAAAAAGGCAGTTTGAAGAACCTATACTTGAAATGAAATTGAGAGTTAAAAGAAAGTGAGGTTTGTATCAAGGTAGCTGTGGAGTTGAGGCAGGAGATAAAGTAGGATGGGATAAATAGGAATCCAATAAGGTAGGATTGACTATGCAGTGTCTAAGATTTAATATATAGATTTTTTCCCCTCGTTGATTTCTTAGAAAATCTTTGGGGAGGGCCTCCCTGGTGGCGCAGCAGGTTGAGCACCTGACTGTGAAGCATCCACTGCACAGCAGCGAGAGTTGGATCCCTGCCTGGGAGGGGACCCACATGGAGCAGCAGACCTTTCCTGCCTCGCCTGCTGCTCCCCTCAGCAGTGTATTTCAGTTAATTAGCCTATTCTGCTCCCCACTCTGTCTCTGGTGAATCCTTTCACCTCCCGCAACTCTGGCCTGTACCCCAGCACTTATATGCATAAATAAATCTTTAAAAAAAAAAAAAGAAAATCTTTGGGGAGGAACTTTAACTTCAACAGCAAATTGTAACATTATCACCCATAAAATAAAGACTGTGATATAAAGTACAGATCAGCAAGCCACTACAGTAGTCTAGGAGAAACAATTAAATTGTTGACTGACATTGTATAATTAGCAAATATCAGAGAATTGACTGAGTTCATCCTGACAGGATTGGTGGAATAAAATAAATTTGGAAATTTCTGATATTTTTAAAAATCATAATTGTTACTGTTTTGAAAAAAATGCATAGCCATGAGAAGCAATTAGACAAGATAATTAAGACATTAAATAATGTTTTGTTGGTATAATGAAAATAATGTAACACAAAAGAAAAATAGAATTCTGGATTAAAATATCTTTGGTTCATGAGCTTAATCTTTATTTTAAAACATGCTAAGATAAAGTGGTTTCTTTATATTCTCCATTCAGGTAAGACTCAGAAGAAAGTGTCTCATCTTGTAATATATAAATGCTAACACAATTTGGGGATTCTTCAAATCCTGAGTTCAGTGAATCTCAAAGAATAATAAAAAGTTATGACCATTTTCATATTCAGATGAAAATGACATAAATATCTTTGACCCCAAAACATAAATATTTTCTTCAGGCTAAATGTCTTAACTTTGTCTTTCTACATTGTCAAGGCAAGCATCAGCCAGTCTCTCAAAACATTCGTTTTGGGTATGACACAGTAGGACATGGCATAATAATATTTCCATTGTGGAAACTAGAAAAAGACAAATAAATCAAAAACATCATCCATTTAGCCATCAGCAAACTAGACGAACAAAACAGAGAAAAAGGAGAACTAGTCAAAAGTTGACCATTCCAACCATATTTTATCCCTGGGATTATTTATTAATTCTGGAACTGAGCTAAGGATCAATGACAGTCCAGGACAAAGGCCTGGTGGACAGAGAGTTCTCAGTGGCCAGGCCTGCAGTAAAAATTTCAAAATTGGGGCATACACAACAATTTTTTTTTCCTATGACACACTTGCTAACAACATTAGTACCCTTAATGCTAGAGAATGAGGCCAACAGATTCTAAAGGGCAATATGTAATTGCTTTCATCCCTGTGCTTCCTGAGAATGGAAGACCTACCCAGTGAGGAGGCAGGACTAAACCACAAACTTTCATTTTTATCATTTTCAAACCTTGAAGCTGCAAGGAGTGTAATCTAAAGAGCTAAATCAAAAGACCTCATTAGGGAAGAACTAAAATTTTTACAGCTATTGTTAAGACAAAGAAGAAAAGGGTCTTCCAGGATATTAATTAAAATCTCTGGAGAATTTTGTCCTCAGAATAAGAGCACTGAGACAAAAACTTAGCCTGACATAGACTGAAAACTGGCCTTGACTCAGGCCCAGGTCTCATTTGGGGTCTTTTGATCAGCTTCTTGCAGAGGGGGAGATAGAGTAAACATTTGTGAGAGAAGATAGCACAGCCTCTGTTGGATTTTTGTTATTATTATTATCAGATAAAACCTAGTATAAAAGTACTAGACATACTAAGATAAAAAACTTTATGATCAGGGGCCTCCCTGGTGGCGCAGTGGGTTAAGCAACGCACTATGAAGCAAACCACGGCCACTGCAGCACGAGTTCGATCCCTGCTGCCGGCCAGGGAGGGGACCCACATGGTGCAGCGGACCTCTCCTGCTGTGCCCGCTGCTCCCCTCAGCAGT
>JAGFMF010011429.1:1898056-2039274 GCA_019455555.1 Galemys pyrenaicus
CCCCCCCCCACCCCGCACCTCTGGCCTGTACCCCGGTTCTTGTATGCGTGAATAAATAAATCTTAAAAAAAAATAAAATAAAATAAAGTGACCTTTAAAAAAAAAACTTTATGATCACTGAAATATAATCATAAATATATGATCAAGAAAATAGCTGAAAAGAAAAGCAGACTGACAGATGATCCAGTAACTGAAGTGACCAAACAAAAATTCTGGAATTTTAGTGAATATTTTCTTAGGGAGAGTAAAATACAGTGAAGTTACTTGAAAGTGCGAGAATTTATCCAGAACATTAGAATTTTGAAAAAAAAAAGTTAAGTGAATGTTATAGAATCATGAAGCATGGTTATTTGATAATAAGCATTTAAGGAATGAGTTAAACAGCAGATTTCACAAAGTAGAACAGAATTGGTCAAGTGAAGTTTTGTAGAAAGAGCAAAAATGAAGACAGAGTAAAAAAAACAGCAAAAATACATGAGAATAAAATATAGTAGACTCAAATTATCTAATATAAATATACTGAGAGGAGAGAAAAATGGAACAGAAAGCATGCTCAAGGAGATAACAACAAAAATCTTTCAAACTGATGAAACGCATAAAATCACATATTCAAGGAGCTCGAAATATACCAAGAAATATATAGACAAAGCAAGTCATACTGGATACATGGTAGTAAATATCCTGGGGGAAAAAATGACAATAGGAAACCTAAAAGTCACCAGAGAAAAAAGCATAATGCATTCAAAGGAACAACATTAAAACTTTCAAATCAAATCAGAGAAAATGACAAGAAAGGAAAATTTTAAAGTTCTAGGGTGGAGGGGGAAATCCTGTAAAGTAAAAATTATATACCATTAAGTTATTCTTTTAAAATATGAAGACAAAATTAAAACATTTTCAGGTAGGCAAAACCTGAGATAATTTATCATCTCTTGTATTCTTATACTAAAAGAAATGTTAATCAATGAATTTTGATAATAACTATGTTTGAATCTACAATTAGAAATTTATATTTTACTAATATAACAATGTATCATATTTCAAAAACAGCAAAAAATTTTTAAAAATTAGATTGTATAGCATTAAGTGATAAATTCAATAGAAATATCAAATATAGCTTTGTGGAGACTTATAAAATAATTGAGTTGAATGGCCACCACACATCCTTTTTTATATATACTTTTCACTTAATCTTTATTATGTACATCAAGTTCATTGAATAAGTGTTAGACAATTCATAGTAAAATTATTACAAAAATCACCAATATCTCATAACTCATACATATTTACTATCCTTATGATTTTCGCATCAGTTGATATATATAGCAAAATATATTTTAATGAAGAATATTTAACATTCTAATCTAAAATGTACTTCTCTTTCCCACAAACATATTTAAAGTACAGCCCCATGACCAGTCATTTCTTTATAAATCATTTCTTAAATTTTATTATGACTTTAGGTTAATATTGCTTGCTGTCTCACTATATATATTTAAGTCAAGTGTATTTAAGTCAAGAAGTAGACTATTGTTAAATATGAATTTCCAGATGATTAACAGTATAAATAAAAGTATCACAACCATAAGAAATAATTTTTTTCTTAATTTATATTCCAGGAAAGAGAAGGTATATATACCATTATTGATGCTAAAATTATAAAACACAGATGGTTATTTTGTAATAATTTGTGAGAGGCAAAAATTTGAATATGCAGAAGACATTGGGAGAAATGGCAAAAGACATGTGCATAAGAGGAATAAAATATATACTTAAAACTTAGAACATGTCAGAAAATATTTCAGCACTATCCAAGAAAAGCTACTGTTTCCAGTTCATATTATACGAATAGCCAGTCTAAAGTTATAGAGGTGTAAGTCACTTAGAGGTGAACTGATCTAGTTTTCAACTTAATGAATGAGACTGCTAAGCATCAGAAAATGCTGACACCTAATGGCTGACCAGAGGTTTTGAAAGCATCATGAAACGAAATTGTCCCAATGCTGTTGCCATAGAGACATCAGTATCTGCAATTATTTAACCAGTTTCTCAGCTATACATTCCCACAACCTGATGCTAAAGTTCACCTCCTACACAGAGAGGGTTACTGAGAAAAATACAATGATAACTTCCATTATCATATTCAGGCCCGTTTTGTAAAGAACACATGAATCACCTGATCCCAGATCTGTTTGGTCTTGATCCCATAAATAATAGGATTCATCATAAGTGGAACTAGAATATAGACGTTGGCTAGCAGAACTTTGATATGAGGTGAGATTTGATGTCCATACCTCTGAGTAAGGACTGAGAAAATGGCAGGTGCATAGAAGAGGCTGATGACACAGACGTGGGAGCCACAGGTGTTGACAGCTTTGTGGCGAGCATCTCGGGATGGGATGCGGAACACAGCATGGAGAATCAGCACATAAGAAATAAAAATTAACATAACATCTATGACCAAGGTTGACATGAGAACAAAAAGCCCATACCAGATATTCACTCGAATGTCATTACAAGAAATACGGGCCAAGACAATGTGTTTACAAGTGGTGTTTGGGAGGATGTTACTTTTGCAGAAAGTTAGTCTTTTCAGAAGAAATATTATGGGGGAAACTGTACCATAACTTCTCAGAAAGAGGATCAGACCAATTTTCCCAATCAGCGCATGTGTGAGAATAGTGGTATATCTCAGTGGGTAGCAGATGGCAATGTAGCAGTCAAAAGCCATCACCAGCAAGATCCTGGACTCATAGACAAAAGTAGAAGACAGAAAGAATACCTGGCTGATGCAGCGATCCAGGGAGATCTCCCCAGCATGGAACCAGAAGATGACCAAGGCCTGAGGTACAATGCACGTTGAGAGGACAATATCCATTCCAGACAACATGGAGAGGAAGAGGTACATGGGCTCATGGAGGCTGCGTTTTGTGAGGATGATGCAGATGAGCAGGCTGTTCCCAAGCAGAGCAATGAAATAGGAAATAAAGAAGGGGATGGAAATCCACCTGTGCTGGGCCTCCAGGCCGGGGACGCCCAGTAAGCGGAAGACTGTATGGCTCACAGCAGTGCGGTTTAAGGCAACCATGTCCAGTGAGACCACGTGGGACTCGACCATCTTGGAGTAAAGACAGAGAAAAATATAAATTACATTCACAGGTTTTCTTTGATATTGTCGACACCTTTGGCATCTACCTGAGCCCATTTAGATCATAGGATGCCAGGAACTGTGTTATATACAAAGATGAACAAAAAATTGTTCTCTGAAAATCTTAATCACAAAATAAAGCAACTCTTCATGTTATTAAATAAAACAAAGGTATGCCTTAGTTATACAAAATAAAGCTAATGCAGAAACATAAGAGAAGTATACAGTATTTGTATTTTCAAGAATGAGTATTTATGTGGTTACCCTTAAGGTAATATAATATGTCACCAGGTAGAAGGAGTAACAAAGAGAATTTTTCTTATGGGAGGCAAAATTGAGCTAAGGAACTCAGAGGCTAAGATCTGATCCATAAGATGAACTTTCACGTACTGGAGTGTTTGTCTAATGGAAGGCCACGCTAAGAAACTTCTCAAATGTATCATAAAGATTTTCATAGCTCTGTGCACAAGTGACTAGGGTGGTGGTTCAGGGGTGAGTTGGTGCTATTATGTATATTATGGGGGTGACACCTAAGAGGAGAAAGCAAACACTGTATAAAAATGAACAATGACTTAAAAAAATATATAGATAACATATAAACATATATATATTTTTAAAGATTTTCATAGCTCTGATTCAGATGTGGAAATGATATCTCAACTTTGTTCTGCTATCACACCTATTCAGGACACTTTTTTCTGCCTGCATGACACAGCTCCCCTTAAGATACTCTTTACCCTGTTTCACTAGATGTCTGATTCAGGGTGTCTATCTCATGGGTAGGAACATCACTGATGCCCGGTCAATGGTCTCCCAATCAACTGTAAATTTTCTGTGATCTGAACAATATGTTTTTCCTTTGTGCATCTCCATAAGCTGACCCATTGAAGCAGTGTAAATCCTCCAAATATTCAGTAAAACAACCCAACAACAAATACTGGGTGGGTGTGATGATGGATCAGTAGAAAGTCATGAATAAGCTCCTTTAAACAGATTGGACATTTAGAGTCCTCAGGATCTGGGGCGAAAGCAGAAGCTTATTATGAAAACTCAGGGGCCCTAGGCCTACTAAGAGATAAGATTCCTCAAATAAAGAGTTTCTTCACTCTCCTCTCCAAGACAGTATTTTCCATTCTAGTAGGTCATACCACAGTAGTGACTCAGGTCCTGGGTCCTGCGTGTACTGGTAAAATAGCTCATCAAAACACACACACACACAAATAGAACAAAATAAAAGAAAGCCTTATTTATAGTTGTCAATTTCTTTTTTTTTTTTAAGATTTATTTATTTATGCATACAAGCACTGGGGCACAGACCAGAGGTATTGGGGGGGGGGGGTGAGAGGATTCACCACAGAGAGCCGGGAGCAGAACAGGCAGATCAACGGAAGTACAGTGCTGAGGGGAGCAGCGGGCGAGGCAGGAGAGGTCTGTCGCACCATGTGGGTCCCCCACCTGGCCGGCAGCAGGGATCGAACTCGTGCTGCAGCGACTGCGGTTTGCTTCATAGTGCGGTGCTTACCCCACTGCGCCAGCAGGGGAGGCCCTATAGTTGTCAATTTCAATGCTGTAGGTACTCCCACCATTTCCCAAGCTACCAACATGATGTCATTGGATATATGGAATCTGAAAGAATTATGCACGATGACTCTCGTCAACCTTTATTAAATTCTTCCAGCACACAAGTGCTCTATTCTCTCTAACTGAGTCCATCTGCCACCAAAAAACAAACAAAAAAAGGTCCTGTTATTTTCAGCCACCTACTGTCATCTACCGTAGGCCCCATAACACCTAGTCAAGAACAGGTGTTAGCCTGCGAATTCACCACAGAGAAAAAGAAGTTCTCTCACCTGCCGTAGATGGAGTTGTCATTGGCTAACATGACATGATTGCAATAGGAATCTGAATGACGGCAGCCAGGAACCTGAGCTTTTAGGCATTTGCCGCAGCGCTCGGGGACGGCTGTCACTCCGGGGAGCTCGGCATAAAGCCGTGCTCTGCACAACGTCCTGCGACTCGCACGTTTGGTCCGCTTCACGCCGGCTCTCCAGTTCTGCTCGTGCCACCGCTCCTCCTCCAGCAGCGTTCCTGCATCAAGCGCGCACATGCGCTTCCTTTTGGCAGTCGATGGACCGCTAGTATAGTCTGCATGCAGCTGTCTTGGGGGCTAGCAGATATGAATTCCATTTTCAGTCAGCACAGACAATTTGACATTAACATAAATGTTTTTGAGCACTGCTTTTAACAAGTATATTCCTTTGCAGTTTAAGCAAACTTGAAATTGAGCATATACATTACGCGTGAAGTCACTTGAACTTTGGAATCTGTACTAATAATGTTCCAGACACTTTCATGTCCTTGTTTTGCATCATGTTCTTTATTGAGTTGAAACTGGCTTACACCACTGTTTCCATTACTGAAGTGCAGGGTCCCCCCCTTCAACAAGGTTGCCACAGTTCACCCATCACCACCGACCCCACAGTCCAGCGCCTTTTGCTCCCTCCCCTCCTTCTTCTCCTTCCTTCTCCTCCCTTATATCTCCCCCTCTACTTGCCCCCAATCCATAGTCACCTTTCAAGGGTTAGTTTTTCAGTTTGGCTTTATCTGACATTTTATTTTTCTAGATTCCACATATTTTAATGTCATCTTTAAGAGATTTACACTACCTATTTGCATCAAATAGGTAAAAAGCCTGCTACTCCCTCTTTTCCTTTTGTAACCAGTGGCTAAAGCCAAAAGACTGTTACTTGGGCCTCCTTGGTGGCGCAAGGGGTTAAGTTGCAGCACTATGAAGCTATCAGGAGCCACTGCAGCACGAGTTTGATCCCCAGCCAGGGAGCTGACCCACTTGGAGCAGCAGACCTCTCCTGTCTCACCCAGCCGTGTATTTTAGTAGATCTGCCTGTTCTGCTCCCCATTCTGTCTCAGGTGAATCCTCTCACCACCAAACCACCACCCCACCCTACACCTGTTGCCTATACTCCAGCTCTCTTTTGCATAAATAAATAAAATCTTTTTAAATAAATAAAATCTTTTTTTAAAAGGTGGGGGGAGTCTCCCTGATGACTCCATGGATTAAGCAACACACTAGGAAGCAAACCACAGTCACTGCAGCATGAATTCAATCCCTGCCACCCACTGGGGAGCTGACCCACATGGCGCAGCAGACCTCTCCTGCCTCGCCCACTGCTCCCCTCAGCAGTGTGTTTCAGTCAGTCTGCCTGTTCTGCTCCCCGCTCTGTCTCTGGTGAGTCCTTTCACCCACACACACACACCTCTGGTCTGCACCCAGTGCTTGTATGCATAAATAAATAAATCTTTTTTTAAAAATTTAAATTAAAAAAAAAAAAGACTGTTAACAGGTGGTGCCCCCTGGAGGGGGTTGCTGGTAAAGATAGGTAGCCCCAGGGAAAATGCTAAAGTGCAGTGGATCGACTGATAAAAAATATTAGTGACTGCAGAAGGAGGCACAGATTCATTTAGTGTTTCAGGTTCAGAGGATTTCAGCCCCCACTAGGCCAATCTTCCAGAAGACTATTGTGGGCCTCTGAAGGTGGAGGTTTTCAGCAGCCAAACAGAGAGGAAAAGTTTAGAGGCTTTGCTGTGGTACATATACACGATGGAATACTACTCAGCAATCAGAAATGAAAAACTAGACTCATTCACAGGAACATGGATGGTACTGGAGGGGATTATGCTCAGCGAAGTAAGTCAGAAGGCGAAAGAAATATACCAGATGGCTCCTCCCTTAGGAGGAACATAAGGGAACCAAATAAGGATTAAGGAAAGGAATAAGAACAATAATAATAACAATAACAGCAATAAAGACACAAAAACCAAAAATGAGGAGACAAGGACAGACTGGGGACACTTGGTGGGGAGGGAAGGGGGAGAGTTGAGGGGAGATGGGAGCATGAGGGTCTGAGGTGATGGTGCACTGGTGAGATGGTGATGGGGAATACATGGGGGTTACAGTTGATGGCAAGTATATGTAAATTTTTTTAAAAAATTTTATATTAATAAAAAAAAAAGTTTAGAGGCTTTGTAAGTAGCCCAACAACTGACACTGTTTCCAGTTTTGCTGCTGTTGTGGCCTTGTGGAGGAGCCAGGTGTCTTACTGAGATGTGTGAGTGTGGCCATTTGTTGAGTCATTCAGCCACTGTAGCTGCTGTTTTGGGTGTCGCTTGTCTGGTGCTGTGCCGGGGCATCTTGGCGGTGCCTGGAGCATCTCCTGTTGTGTCTTCTGCTGTCTTCGTGAGTTGGAACCTGGCGTATAGTCTGGCAGCTGCACGTCCACAGAGGCAGGGCGACACCATCTTGGACACGTGGCCTGTTGTTCAGGAGAGGCGCTCTGCAGCCTCAGTGGCAGAAAGAGAACATTTTAACTGCTTTTGTTTAGGACTGAATAACACTGGACACAGCTTGGAGTAAAATAATTGGTATCAGTAACTGTTTTCCCTTGGTTTGTTAACTAAATCTCTTTGTTGTCGTTCTCTAAGCCTGAGTGTGCTAACAGTTGTGCTGGTGGGTGAAGAACTCAGACAGTGACTGGGAAACTATCTGGGCAGCGTCCTTGGCCAGGCTTGGTGCCCCTTGCTGCCCTGTATCAATTTGACTACCAAATAATCTACATTTAACTTTCAGTTATCTTTTTCAGTAAAGCACCGCTTCCTGGTAAAATTATCTTTTGTATCATGTTCATATATTTTATTTTTGTTTAGATAGAACAAGCAAATAGTACAGATATAGTTGTAGTGGAGAAGCAGCTATATTTCTGACAATCATCAGTGTCTGTTTATGATGTAAAATGACAGATTCTAGTCAAAATGTTGTAAAATGCTAATTCAGAAGAACTCTACTCCCACTGTGATGTTGCATTGGAATTAGAGCAATATTATAAATTAATGGTTCACAGAGAAAAAATAAAAAGCTTTTGTTCTCCCTGACCCTGATAAATGAAATGAAAGACTCTCAAGTGATGAGCACAGATGGTGCTCAAACTAGTTTTCTGTATATCACTGTTCATTATTAAAAGTAGCTAAAGATCTTGTTGATGATGTTTATTCCAAGACTGAGGTGGAAAATTATAAGCTGATTCTGAAACACCTCATGCTAAAATGAAAGGAAGTATTCAAAGAAATTATAGGGAAATAGAAATGATTACAAGAGCTAGTTTGATGAAGCTCTCATTAGTCAAATCTGGGATAATTTCAGTATCAAAGCAAATAATGACACATATAGCTACTGAACAAAAAAGACTCTGAGTCCACACTAATACTAAAGAAAAAAAAAAAAGAGTGAACTATAACCTCTTATTTACAACAGACTACCAACTAGTACATGTAGTGAGACAAATTGAGTTGAAAAACCACCATCAAAGTAAAAATAGATTCAGGCAAGAATCATCAGTGAAATTCCAAAACCCTAAATGTAATTTTGTTGAGTATAGGACTATTCACAGTTTCAATCTCCTCATGAATTATTTCATTGACTACAGAGTAGGAGACACACCTTTTTAGTGAGGAAAGTCTGGGGGCCCACTTTAATCAATTGATCAACATTGCATCACTGATAATGTAACAAAAACTTATATCAAGTACCTGTTGATGTGACATGAGTATGAGAACACAGTATTCTGGCCAAATATGTACAATCTGAGTCTTATCACGATAAATATGTCCATAATGAGGAATGCTATACAAAATATGGAGCTATATTCTTATTTTAAAATGTCATTATCATGAAAAACAATAACAGCTTGAAGAACTGATCCAGATTTAAAAAGCATAAATATATGACAACTTAATATAATGTGTAGTCCTAAATTGGAAAAAAAAGTTGCTATGAAAAAGAATTTGGAGACAACTAGTAGATTTTGAATACATACTGTATATTGGATTATAGCATTTATCAATGTTAAATATCATGGATTTCATAATTGCACTCTTATCTTTAAGAGATTGTCCTTGTCCTTAGATTTCATATGCTAAATATTTATAGATCTCTGCATATTTTACTGAAAAAGCACAGCAAAAAATTAGAGGGAGAAATGCTGCTGGTGGGAATGCAAGCTAATCCAACCACTATGGAAGGCCGTATGGAGGTTCCTCAGTCTACTAGAAATAGAACTACCATATGATCCAGCAATCCCACTCCTAGGGATCTATCCAAAGGACACAAAAACACTGATCCAAAAGAGCACCTGTAATCCTATGTTTATTGCAGCATTATTTGTAGTTGGTAAGACCTAAAAACAACCCAAATGCCTGAAAGTAGAGGACTGGATCAAGAAGATATGGTACATATACACAATGGAATATTATTCAGCAATCAAAAATGAGAAACTAGGGACATTTATAGAAACATGGATGGAACTAGAAGGAATTATACTCAGTGAAACAAGTCAGAAGGCAAGAGAAAAATATCAGATGGCATCACTATTAGGAAGAATATGAAAGAACAACAACAATAAAAAGAAGCAGCTCAAGGAAATGGGCAATTATAACCAAAAGCAAACAAAAAACTCAACAAGACCAAAAAGCCAAGATAAACCAAAGGGACCATGGTGGGGGGAGGGGACGGAGGGGAGGGCAAAGACAGGGATGAGGAGAAAGAGCACAAGGGACTGAGGTGATGGTGCTCGGATAGAATGGTGGTGGGTATTCCCTGGAGAATACAAATGATGTCAAATATAATTAATAATAAAAAAAGTATAAAAAAAATAGAGGGAGAAATATAAGAGACAGTGACAGAAAGAGAAGCATTAATGTGACCAAATGTTAGTTAGCATTCATATCTATGTAATTATAGGTCATGATTGGCTGAATCTACTTAAAAATTTATTGAAATTTATGTAGATTTGCTATTTACACATTCTACTCAAAATAAGTATTTAATGGGAAAATAATATTCTTAAGTAGATATGAAGTCTTTTTGAGTAAGCTCAATCTGTCATTTTAAATAAAAATCTATGAATCTGTCATCATACATACAAAAGTTGTATCATATAAAGTTGTCTTTTTTATAAATTACACTTCCTTGAACTAATTTAATGAAGATAAAACACATAGGATATTTTTAAAGTATAGAAATATTTTACTAGCAAAGAGACAGAGGATAATGTGGTAACTGAACACTTACTGTAGACTTCCTGGCAACCGAAGGAGAGAAGCATGGAGATTATTTCCTTGTCATATTCTGACTCACATAAGTACATTAAAGACATTAACATTTTAATGAAGACACTTTTCACATTAGCTATGAAACTCATTATTTCAGTCTCTAGAATATGAAAAGATATACAAATTTCATTTTGAATTTGTCAAAATTTCTTTTTTTTTCTTTTGTTTACGATTTATTTATTTATGCATACAAGAGCTGGGGTAAAGGCCAGAGTCCAGGGAGGTGAGAGGATTCACCAGAGACAGAGTGGGGTGCAGAACAGGCAGACTGACTGAAACACACTGCTGAGGGGAGCAGCGGGCGAGGCAGGAGAGGTCTGCTGCACCATGTGGGTCCCCTCCCTGGCCGGCAGCAGGGATCGAACTCATGCTGCAGTGGCTGCAGTTTGCTCCATAGTGCACGGCTTAACCCACTGCACCACCAGGGAGGCCCCAAATTTGTCAAAATTTCAAAGAACTCCTTAAAGGGGGGTGTTTTTAAGATAATCTATATATCAATATTTGATAATCAATGTATTTGTGCTGATTTAAACTAGGATTAATATTTACAAATTATCATTAAAATGAAAGCAGGAATATTTGATGTAGTAACACTAACATTTTATTTCTTGAAAATAATACATATTCACAACCAATCCAGAGATGGAGTGGTGGACAAGTTGGTGGTGTTGGCAGGCATGGAAATCCAAAGCTTCTTGACCCTTATGTTTTCATGGAATATGTGTCGTTGGAAATACAACTCTAAATCTCGGTTCCCTGGGGCATAAACTTCCTCTGGAGTCTTCAAAAAAAGTACATAAAAATCTCTGCTCCCTGGTAGCCAACACTCGGTATTCCTTGATTCACCATATATTCTACTGTATCAAGACTGCCCTTGAAGTGAGTGATTAAGTTACTTATTGATGTGGGATAAATTTTAGGAAGATAAGGGGGAATACCCCCATCCAGACTAAAAGGTCATGAGGCTTCAGGTAGGTGTTTGAGAATATTGGCACCTTTGTCTGGTATTAAATAATCTTAGAGAAGGAGACCAGAGTCACAAATATGGTTGACCCTAGTAGAATGGAACGTAGTATCTGGGAGGGAAGGATGAGGGGCTCTGGATTTTTTTAACCAAGTGTGCTAAGGATCCTATTCCCTCCTCAGAAGGTACTTCTTAGGCCCCAGGTCCTGACTACTATAAATATCCTGCTTCTTCTTTATTCTTACTTAATATTTTTGTGTGTTAGTTTCTAGAAATGCATGGATGAAAAATAAGCTTCAGAAATAGAAGTCACAATGAAGGAAATAGGAGTCTTAACGATTAAACTCCTGTGACAAACAGAGGGAAGGAGAGTGATTTTGGGGGATACATGTCTCTCCAGCACATTGCTGACATGGTGAACATGTGGTAAGTATGCCTTGAACAGGACAAGTTCTCTCAGTGCCACAAAGCATGGGGATGGAGGAGACTTCTCTGGGATGTCGAATATACCTGACCCCATACCCCTTCATGAGGAAAGCTTAAGGAGGCATTTGAGTTTTTTCAGGTGACTGAATTAGACATCAGCCATGCTAGTTCAGGCTACTTCTCCCATAGACCAACTCCCCATCTCTGCACTCCCCCCTAGCCTCTCCTAACTGCTTCCCAAATGGAAGTTCCTCTTTGTTATTATCAATGAAGCTTTCAGCATCCATCTACTTCTGAAGTTGGTCCTCATCCAGCTCTTCTTTCTATTTACTTTATTTTTTATCTCCATGTCCTTTTCCTGCTTTTTCTTTTCAGGAATGTAGTACACATAGTTGACCTTCAGTCCCCTGTGGAAATGTCATTTCTGTTTCAACTTCTTCTACCTTCTCCAGATGGCTTTCCTGGCGGAATGTATATTCTCACAGATTTTGTGTGGTTATAGATTAATCTTATAATAATTGATATCTATACCAATGCTTATCCTCACTCCTCAGCAGCTACTCCCCACAAACACCTACATCCCAGAGCCAGCCTCTCTTGGCTCTACCATCCTGTGATTTTATTGTCAGTGCAGTTTCAAGGGGTTAGATGAGAATGGATGAATTTCCTTCTCCAGATAGTAAAGGGGGGCAGAGGGGAGAAGCTTAATTGAATGGTAAGGAAAAGAACCAAAGACTATGTACACCTTCTCTGCACTAGACCAGAGTCAGGCAATGACTGAAGAAATGCAGAAGAGTTAAGTTACTAACCTGTGTTTCTTCATTCTTTGGATCCCCAAACTTCTCACTCTCTCTGAATTTCTCACGGCCTGTACCAGGTTCATCTATGAACAGGAGTAAGAATATGAAATTTAAGGTCAAGCCAATGAGGATTTGGGAAAGAAGAATTCCTACAGCAAAATTTCTCAGCCTCGACACTATGGACATTTGGGGGCACCTGTGTTGCTAGGGGGGGTCATCCTGTACATGACAGAATGTTTAGGAACAGTCCTGGCTTCACCCATTAGATGCCAGTGGAAACAACTCCCCATTGTGACAACCAAACCATCTTAGGTAATGCTAAATGTCCCATTTGAAGGGCCAGGGGAGGTTGTACAAAATTGCCTCCATTTGAAAACCACTGGCATAAATATTGGCCTTGAGAGTAAAACACTTCTATTTCATATATAATGCTACTTGTGTCTCCGTTACAATAATGAGCCTTCTGGCTTCTTCATCATCTGAGATTTTTCTAGATGATCTAAATCTGAGTCCATTTAACATTTTTCCCTACCCATTTTTTGGGTTGGATTCACTTGGTCTGTTTTCTTTGTGAGTAATTGAACTCCTCTCTGTAGGACTTTGGAAAGCAGAGCCTTTTCTCAGTGTTTCAGATTTCAGCTTCCCTGTAAGTATAACTATTTTATGACTTTACCAAAATTTTGCTACTCATGACTGAAGTGGCTGAGTTAAAGGAACAAAATAACCAAGCTCTCTTGGAATTTCAGTTACAAGTTATTTCAAAACTCTTTTTTTTTTAAAGATTTATTTATTTATGCATACAGACACGGGGATATAGGCCAGAATCACGGGGGGGTGAGAGGATCCACCAGAGAGAGAGCGGGGAGCAGAACAGGCAGATCTACTGAAACACACTGCCGAGGGGAGCAGCGGGAGAGGCAGAAGAGGTCCGCCACGCCATGTGGCTCCCCTCCCCGGCGGCGGGCAGCAGGGATCGAACTTGTGCTGCAGTGGCCGTGGTTCTCTTCCCAGTGCGCTGCCCAACCCACTGTACCACCAGGGAGGGCCTATTTCAGAACTCTTATTTGAAATATGGTATACATCAAAGATAAAAGAGACAGAGTATGGTTATCTTCTTAGAGTCTCTCTCTCTCTCTCTCTCTCTCTCTCTCTCTCTCTCTCTCTCTCTCTCTCTCTCTCTCTCTCTCTCTCCCTCNGAGTCTCTCTCTCTCTCTCTCTCTCTCTCTCTCTCTCTCTCTCTCTCTCTCTCTCTCTCTCTCTCTCTCTCTCTCTCTCCTTCTCTCCCCCTCTACCCCTCTACCCCTTTCCCTCTCACAGTTTATTCCTAGCCACAGGCCTTGTCAATTATCCTTAGTATCATACAATCTCTTGCCCCTTGATCCATTTCACATATCAGAAGATGATGTTTTCTACAATTAGAGAAGTTTCAAATCCAAGATCAATTCCTTAACAGTTGTGCCAAGTGCTATAGTTTCAACTTCCTATTCTGAAAAAAAAAAAAAAAATGAAGTGGACAATGTCTATATCCCTGGATTGTTACAAATAATTAATAAATCACTAAAAGTAATATTTTTTACCTCAGTGCCTGAGATAAAATAGGTACTTTAAAATGTTCATCCTATATCACTTTGGAAATTCTATGTCAATGAGTTGCTTTCTTCTAATAAGGAAAACACTAAACTTTCCTTCCAAATTATTTCTCCCTTCCAAACCGTTATCCAGCTTCCATATTAATACCTCTATTGCTCTCCATAAAAACTCATGGTGATTGACTCTCTCCTCCCTGGCTCTTTAATTTGTAATCAGTTATAATACTTTTTTTAAATTTTTTAACCATTGTACAATACATTCAGCCACACAACCACAAAGGGTTGCAAACTGATTTAAATGCATTAAATATTTGTGTGACAGCTGTCTACCTTTCAACTCTTAAACTACTTCTCCCCATTCTCCACCCAATTCACCATCACTGAATGAGTACATCAGCCAAGTAGACTGAATTACCAATTCCACTCGGTTCCCATGGTAGTTTTTTATACTGCTAATATATTCACTTAAGATGTTATTTTCATTAGCTATGTAAATGTCTATCTCTCTGTAAGGTCATTATCTCATTGACAAAACAGATGATATCATAAATTTTTAAACTTATGTTTCATCCTGGCATGCCTACCTTGGGAAAGAATTAGGTCCCTAAACTTTGAATTTCAACTTCGACTGTCTCTGTAAGGAAAAAGTGAGGTCATCTTCTTCAGATATGACTGCCTTAAACCGCACTGGTGTCAACCACATGGTCTTCTACCTGCTGGGAATTCCTACATCATTGCTCTGCTCGGGAACAGCCTGCTCATCTGCATTATCCTCACGAAGTGCAGCCTCTAGGAGCCCATGTACCTCTTCCTCTGCATGCTGGCTGCAGCAGACGTCGTCCTCTCCACGTGCACAGTGCCTCAGGCCTTGGCCGTCTTCTGGTTCCGTGCTGGGGAGATCTCCCTGGATCGCTGCATCACTCAGCTCTTCTTCATCCATTCCACCTTCATCTCAGAGTCGGGGATCTTGTTGTTGATGGCTTTTACACCACTAGTCTCACACATGCGCTGATTGGGAAAATTGGTGTCTTCATCTTTCTGAGAAGTTATGGTACAATTTTCCCCATAATATTTCTTCTCAAAAGACTGAATTTTTGCAAAAGTAGCATTCTTCCACACACTGCTTGTGAGCACATTTTCTTGGCCAAGTTTTCCTGTGATGACATACAAATAAAAATCTGGTATGGGCTTACCATCCTCATGTTAACGGTGGTTCTAGATGTTGTGCTAATTTTTGTTTCCTCCATGCTGTGTTCCACATCCCATCCCAGGATGCTCGCCACTAAGCTCTCAACACATGTGGCTCCCATGTCTGTATCATCATCCTCTTTTATGGCCCCGGGATCTTCTCGGTCCTCAACATTTTGGATGCAACATCTCACCCCATATCTACATACTGCTAGCAAATGTCTGCATTCTGGCTCCACCTATGCTGAATCCCATCATTTATGGTATCAAGACCAAACAGATCCTGGACCAGGTAACTCATATTTTGTTTCCAAGGAAGATCTGATTTAGGGAATGGAAGTAAAACTACTATTTTCTCAACATTTCCAACCAACATAAGTTGAACTTGGCTCCCTTAGTAAATAGGGATGTCCACAACTCAATGCCTATGTTTCTAGGACAAGTCACAGAGAAACTTGACAACAAACTTTTTAAATCTCTGATCAATAATAATAGATCAATTTCTCTGTGGTCCAGTGAGCTTTATTTTCAGAGTCGTAAAAATAAAGTACTCCTCCCTATAATCTTAGATAGGTTTTTGGAAAGAGATAACTTGTAGATAATTGCTGGACTATTTTTTTTTTTCCTGGTTCGTTTCATGCCTCGTCTGGTGAAGTACTTGCATTCCTCTTATCCACCTGGAATATTGGTCTACATAGTCTTCCCACTGTCATCTCTGTCACAAATATTCTTCTTCTGTTTGTATTCTGTTAATTGTTCTACCTAAAGAAGGAAAGGAAAGGGGAGAGAGAGGGAGAAAGAAGCAGACACCCACATTTCTTTGCCTCCTAGAAATTCACCACATTCCTCTTTCTTCTCCTTCCCCTTCTACAGCTGTTACTTCCTCTCCTTCCTCTCATTCTCTTTGTTCTTCCCCGCCCCCCCCCTTCCCCTTCTCCCACTTTCCCTCACAATAAAACACCTTAACAGAGTGATTCATACATTCAGGATTCAATTTCTGTCTCCTATATCCTTTGATCTCACTCCAGTCAGCTGTGTCTCCGAGGCCAAGCCCTGCAGGTCACAGTGATGTCCACAGTGCTGAGTCCACTGGTCAGTACTCAGTTTGCATCTTCCAGGACATGTCAGCCACATTCGACACAGTTGAGCATCTTCTTATTCTTGAAACTCCTCACTCATCCACCTTAGAGACAGTGTGCTATTATAAGTAGTTTATTATAAATAAAAATCATTAAAAAGTCACCCATTTTTTTCCAAAAAAGTGATATTCACTACTACTATTTTCAGAACACTTTATATTTTCTACTGTGTGTGTTAAGTAAATAAAAGCGTTTCAATTGGACTATATTCCACCTACTCTCTTAGAATGTACTTTTGTCACTTTATAAAGTAGTGTGGATATATTCCCAGGCCAAAAATATGCAACTCTGTAAGCATTTTTATAGTCTCTCTATTCTTTCAGACAGGAAGTGCCATATGAAGTTTAGCGAAGCACATGCTTTTTAGAAAGGGCCTCTCCCATGTCATTTTCTGTTCATTTCCCAACTGAGAGCAGGCTCAGCATTCTGTATGTTATTTCCAAGGGCCATTAAACTATTTTCTGCCAATTTTATAATTAAAACACTCGCTCTATTATATCATCTGAAAGAATAGGTGCTAAATCAAGATAGTTAAAATATTTGTAAGGTGTAAATTACACTTTTAAAAAACTGAAGAGAAAGAAATGTATACAAAAGTTATATTGAGGGCCTCCCTGGTGGCGCAGTGGGTTAAGCAACGCACTATGAAGCAAACCGCAGCCACTGCAGCACGAGTTCGATCCCTGCTGTCGGCCAGGGTGGGGACCCACATGGTGCAGCGGACCTCTCCTGCTGTGCCCGCTGCTCCCCTCAGCAGTGTGCTTCCGTTGATCTGCCTGTTCTGCTCTCCGCTCTCTGTGGTGAATCCTCTCACCCCCCCACACCTCTGGCCTGTACCCCAGTGCTTGTATGCATAAATAAATAAATCTTTAAAAAAAAAAAGTTATATTGATTACATCTGTTAGGGTAATTTACTTTATTTTTCTTCATCTTTTTATATATTCTTATGCAACAGAAACTATTTTTTCAATTAGACTTGGAATGTCTTTGTAACATGTATAGCATTTTTAACAGTTTTAGCTGCCTACAAAACCACTGGTTTATAAAAGGACCATAATTTGCCTAACACTTTGTTATTAGTAACATGTAGTTTCAAATTTTTCAGTTGGCCAAGAAAGTACTGTTTATTAAAATATTTCTTCATTTTGCCTTTTCACTAGCTTTACTTATGCATGAGTCCTTCAATTTGAGATTTGATGTTATGTCATCAAATTATGAGTATTTTTCTTTGTTCTGTGCTTCTCAGAAGTGTCAAAATCAAACAATTACATATTGTCAGCATTTTCCAATTGATTGTGAACTTTCTGAGGTCTGAGAACTGTCTTTTTAAAACATGTATGATCCCACAACGCAGCCCAGTGAATCACAGAGTCACTCCTCAGTAATGACAAATACTGGACGGGAGGCTTACAGGGCTGTGAGAGTCTTCTTAGTCCCTCCAATGCCTAAAGTGAGTGTTCACAGTTATCAGGGCCTGGTGCCAACGTGGAACTATCTTTGGGATTGCTCAGGGACCCTGACTGAGCTAGAGTGTGTCCTTAAGCTCCAAGTCTCCCCCACTCAACCTCCCAAACAGCATTTTCCGTTCTACTGAAATAGTCCATATTCATGACTCTGGTCCAATGGTGCTAATTAAACAACTCTCTTTTTTTAAAGAACTGTGTTTAGAGTGTTCACCAATTCCTTGGAAAACATTGTACAAAAACTTCTGAGAACAATGGAGACACCAATTTTCCCAATCAGTGCATGTGTGAGAATAGTTGTGTATCTCAGTGGGTAGCAGATGGCAATGTAGCGGTCAAAAGCCATCACCAGCAAGATCCCTGATTCAGAGATGAAAATGGTAGAGTAAAAAAATACCTGACTGACACAGCGATCCAGGGAGATCTCCCCAGCATGGAACCAGAAGATGCCCAAAGCCTGAGGTACAATGCACGTGGAGAGGACGACGTCTGCTCCAGCCAGCATGCAGAGGAAGAGGTACATGGGCTCATGGAGGCTGCGCTTCATGAGGATAATGAAAATGAGCAGGTTATTTCCAAGCAGGTTGATAACATAGGAAATAAAGAAGGGGATGGAAATCCACATGTGTTGGTCCTCAAGGCCAGGGATGCCCAACAACTGGAAGACCGTGTGACTAACCCCAGTGTGATTTAAGGTAATCATATCTGCGAGACCACCAGAGACCTCACTTCCTATTCACAGAGACAGAGGAAAACAGATTTTTCAGTAGTATCTCTTGTGATGACACCACATGTTTTGGGCATAATCCATCCAGACTCTCCATCTTCTTTGAACATGTAAATAAGACACATACAAAGGTAAAAGGATATAAATAGGATATGCCTTCTGTCCACTAAAGATACACATTTTCATCTATTCAAAAATACTGTTACAGGTACTTCTAGAAACAGACTGTTGTAAGTAAAACCATTGTATGTGTCTGGAAAAACATAAGAGATGATACTGAAACTTTAGAATTATCAGAAGGTGAACACTGAAAACAGGAATCACCACGGGAAATGTCCTTGAAACATTTTCAACCCAGGTAGCTAACACATAGGGGATTCTGGAGAAGGGAGAAGGAAGGTCACACGAGCAGGTTTTCCTGATTGTGAAGGGTCCTGATCACAGACTCCATCCTCTTTACAGGGGGCGATTACAGTGGTCAAACCAGTCGTTTAGAACAATCTACGTAGAATGATTACCTGTGCAAACTTACTGGAATAGTCACTGACAAAGAGACTGGATTCTAAATGGTCAGTGGGGTTCCAGGAACAGCATGGATCTGAACATAATACAGTCACAGAGGAACTGGCCTAAGTACACATGTGCTTTATAACAGAAACTCTAGTTGACCCTTCATATATAACATTTTATATATGTATTTAGATATTGAACACACGGTCCAGGAACTGCATATTTTCTCTACCTCACACACAAAAAAGCGAGTCGGTGAATATGAGTCATTTGTTAAATGGCACAAGCCAATAGTTAATGGAAAAGAGGTCTGAAGTTTCAGAATTCATCACATACAGTTTATTCATTTGTTAAGACAGTTAAGACAGTCAAATGGTAACACTGACAAGACCTGTATCCCTGAGGTCTTTCTGTGCTCACACCTTGGGAAACTCAATTTTAAAATGACTGAAATGAGGAAAAGAAAGGCATTATTAAGCATGGAACATGATATTTAGAAGATTTTCCTTAAGGTGCAAATTTGGTCATCTATTTGCTAATATATTCATTCATTAATTCAGTCATTCAGCAAGTACTTTAACATCAACTATTTTCAAACACCATGTAATGAATTGGAAATATAGGGGAGAAATGGGAAGCCTTGGGAAACTGGCAATCACACTTTGAGAATGAAGCAAATTTGTAAGCAGGCAGTTTTGAAGAAATTGAGACAAATATTCATTACTTCTGAGGAAGAAGTATCTCAGAATAACTAAAACAGGAGCAAATCTTATGCCTATTGACATTACCGTATTTCCCACACCAGATTATCCCTTTTCATGCCTCTGTTTTTCAGTTTCTGAAAAGGGAAATCAACCCCCATTACTACCTTCCAACTGATGGGAGAAATCGTTCTACCATTAGAGTCATAGGCAAGGGAGCCTATCACTAGCCTTGAGACAGGGATGTGTCTCTTTAAAGCTCTAGGAGAACGAAGAGGTCAAGAAAGACACAATTCAACAAGGGCTGGGTTTGAGATTAGGGGAGATTACAGAAATGATGCCATGCGATGGTCAAAGTAGTGAGGAATTTTTTATTGTTTCACCTAGAGTGAGAGGCCAAGGAGATCAGGCAGGGGCTGGGAACTTGCTGAGACTGGTATCAAGAGTGAATTTAAAAGAGGTTCAGCCTACAAATCTCCCCTCAAATGTCTCCTCAACTCTGGTCTCTAACATTTGCCTGAGACCGCCTTGCCATCTCCTCAAAGACCCTTTCCCATTCCTTGTTTGGGGAAGCTGAAGCACAGTTATGTCACTCTCAAGATTCTTCTCGTATTTCCCAAAAATAGTCTACATCAGTATCTTTCCTATTCTCATGTCTAGTCTATCGGGTCACCTATTAATTTTTTGGATGGTATCTCTTATTTACAAACTTTTAGTGAACTCTAACTAACCCATATACTGTCACCTCCCATCCCAGACCTCACCAACACATGTGCTGTCACCAAACAGATGTAGGCCTCTGGTGTCTACCATTCTTTATCCACATACAACAGTGGTGTCCAAGTGTGGACAGTGTGGAAAATAACACTGACCCAGACTTTATCTTGACCTTGGAAACACAAATACCAACAGGCTTCTAATTCACTCACCAGTCTTAGACCAAGTCTTCAGGAACAGATGGTAGGTTAGCAATGAATTTCATCTTGTTGCATGCCAGAACTTGGGCCATTTATTCTGTCATGAGAGCTTTGTTAATAGGGCTTTGGGGAACAGAGTTGTCTACCCAGTCTTACCCTATTCCCAGATGAACTGGGTCTCTAAGACCATTCCCCAACCTTCTCATTTTCTTCTGTTTCTTCAACTCCCTGTTTGTTCTACAGATACTTTGAGAAAAGAAGAAAAAGCTTCTACCATCAATATGAGTGTTGCTGCAGCCTAATATAAGTAAAGAATATAAATGATTACAATGACTATGAACTCATAACTTTTAAAGCTTTCTTGATCATGCAATGGATTTGGTTTAAGATATATTCTTAACCCAGGTTCACATGAATTTCAAATTGCAGAGAATTAAATATACTGTTTAACTCTTGTCTAAGTGAGTATGACATACAAGATTAACACTTAGATGACATGTGAGCTTTAATGAACTTCACCAAGTTTCTATTTCATACCTACACACTACACACAAGAGTGTCACTTTATATTAGCATTCAATTTGACCTTGATGTACACAGGCATAGCATTCTTTTTTCTTCTACCTTTAATTTCATTGAGAGAGATGAATTCAAAAATTCATTCTGCTTCTCAATTTGAACTTCCTACTCCAAAAAAATTAAAATATTATGCCTCTTATGAGTGGATCTAGAGTAAAGTAAAAGTAGGAAAGACATCAAAAGTAATTATGTAATCATAGTAGAATCCAGGTAGGTTGGACTTAGGAAGCTAGGGAAACTAATAAAATAACTACAAAGAAAGCTACTGACACACTTAGAACATCCTTGGTGTCTCTTTAATAAAATAGTGTGCCTGAAAGTTGGATCATCAAAAAGGTATTTGCTCTAAATGCTCAAATGTCCCTCATCACCAAGGGATGTTGAATTTTCTCATCAGTGTCCTTTTTTCAGTGTAGAGTGTCAAAATTGCCTGGTACCTGGTGCACATGGAACCATTTTGCAGCCCTGGAATAAATCCCACTAGTCTTCAATACATGACTGTTTTCTACCATTAGATTGTACTTGCTAATATTCATTTGAGGACATTTAATTTTTCTGTAATAGTTTCCGATACTATTTATGACTGTTACCCATCACACCTATGACTCCCTTGAATCAGAAGCAGCGTTTTCACATTGACAGATGATTACCAAGTATGCATCTCAATTTTCTCTCCAGAACGCTCAGTACTACCAAGAAAATCCTACTTCAAGTTGTGTTCCCATAACGAAACAGTAATCTCAACACACTCATCCCTAATATAAACTTGACCTCCCACTGGGCCAATGAACTTTCCAAAAACCAACTGAGAGAATAGAAAAAACTGCCTGCTAAGAAACACTGCCCTCCCCCCATGCCCACAGGAAATGACTCTATATACTTCTACAAGAACCTGATCATCTGTGTTGAAAGACAGAAAACTGAGAGTTTTCCTAATCTGCCTTCTCATCAGAAGTCCCAACATTTCATCTGTGAACCTTTCTCTCTAATCTGTCCCCTCCTCCACCTGTCCATAACCAACGCCCTACTTCAAGCTCCAGGTCTCTCCTCATGACCCACCCACTCTGCTAGCTGTCCCCACCAACGCCATACTTGCTCCAAGCAGTCTTCACTCCATGGAGAAAGAGAATTTTTATGAATCAAAACTACAGCAATAGCAGCAGTAGTCCAGCTGCCCCTGCACTGGGTTCTCCTGTAAGTCACACAAGGCTGGAGCTTGTCATCTGCTGACCTTCACCAAGAAGAATGCTCCTCTTGCTTCCTCTTGCAAGCATCCTTGGGGTTCTTGCCTGAGCATCCCAGTGTTCAAAACCGTAAATATTTGAAGTGATATTAACATTCTCATTTGAAAGACTGATTCTCTATGGGTAAACTATAAGCTTGGTAATTACAAAAATTTAAAAGAACGTAACAAAACTAAAGGGTGTGAAACTCCTTCCCCACAAAAACAAAGATACACCATTTCCTTCAGATATTTTTTATTTTAATTCATTTGATAAGATGAATATAAAAGACCGTTCCAAGGCTACCACAACAATAATATATAGCCTATTGCTACACTGGCTTCTAGCTATTGAACCCAGTGTATTGAACCCAGTTCAACAATGGTTAAAGATATACAATCTAAATCAAGATATGTGTATCTCCAAGAGTGCAGTATAATTCTTCCTCAATAAAAAAAGCTTTTATTAGTAATATCTCACACAAAACAATCAAAAGGAAACTTTTCATGACATGGCCCAGGCAATGTTACTTTCCTGCTGAATTTCCAACCAATGCCTTCCAAAGCGCAGTTACCGGCTTTGGTCTACTCATAGGCAAAAATACAGTCCACCTTGGCAAGTTCCTTGCAGGTCCCAGGAGAGTCCAGAATTACTTCCCCACCATGAAGTCCTGGAGCAGTGTCCCCACATTGGGAGCATTTCTGTGAGGATTCCCAGTCCTTGCCCTTGCTTCCCACAAAATGCTTTTCTTGTTCATAGCCCTTTAGGGGTACCCAGAGGCGTTTGGCACAGAGCTTTAAGGGACCCATCTCACACAAACTGGGGACAGGCCAAATCCTCCCAGAAGGTCTTCAAGGCCGCTGGGCCAAACCCAGCCAAGATGTTCAGTAGAAGCAGACCGTGTGAAGGAAGCCCTTGCCTGTTTTCTTCTCCACTTCCAGGAGCAGTCGACTCGCACTGTCCTCCATGTCGTCCGCGTGCTGGAGGCGCTGGCACAGATCGCAGATGAGCAGCGCTCCGAGGCTGGCGTCCTCCGGGGTGTCTCTGATGTTCACGTTGATCACGTGCACAGGCTGCAGGGTCTCCTCGTCTCGGGCGCACAGATCTGCCAGCACTCTGTCGTACACGCTCTCCTCGCACGTAAAGATGATGTCGAAAGGGTCCGTGCACTCCTGAAACCTTTCTGGCCGGGGCTTGATCCTCTTATTTCTCCCCAAGATGTGCAAGAGCCCGTTCCGGCGATAGCGCTCACCGTCTGCCCTGAGAAGGTCGTTGTACATCTTTTCGTATGTCGCTGAGAAATCGTAAACCACGGGGAGGTCAGGTCCAGGTCCCGGGAGCTTCACGGAGGACCCGGTTCCGAAAGACCTGACCGCGAACCCTTTACTCCTGAGGACGTGGTGCGCTTCCATGCTCCTGTTCACGTTACTCCTACAGACCACGGCCACCCTGAGCGGGGAGAGGGGCATGATGGCGGCCCTCCTGGGCTTTGGTCGCCACGGGAACTCTGAAGCCAGAAATGACCACCTGACCAGAGCGCTTCCAGTCAGCGAAATGTCAGGCAACAGGAAGCAACTGGCTGTTCAGTGACTCACCGTCACCGAGTGGGAGGGGCTTCCGGGCCTCCCGGGTCCATTCCATTGCAATGGGCGGGTACTGTCTCACACCTCCACGGCAAGGAACCTGAGTGCCCGGCCACAGAATTTCCACATGAGTGCGTTCTCGCAGTTATTTGACCTCTGCAGGTGGCCCCTAGGGTTCAGGGGTTCAATGCAGGCTGAGGACAATAGCGACCAGGTTAATAAGTACCACGTCCCTGGCCCTGCAATCGTAGCTGCTGTTCCATGCATTGGGCGAACTGTCTGGACACATGAGAACATACCCAGTTCAATCATAGGTGTGAATAACATACTAGTGCACTTAAACAAACATTTGTGGTTTTTTTGAAGGTGAATTTGCAGCAAGTCGTTTTAGCTGGAACGCCATACAATTGTGCACCCACACAAGCAAATTGCCTTGGGGACCAGAACCCCTGCTGATAGTCCAGTATGGTAAAGGGGCAGCATTTTCTGCATCTGATACTGAGGGGTGATTGCCCCTTGGCCTCTTGGTCCTTCTAGAGTCACAAAAAACTGATTAACATCAATACATTTACGAGAAGTTAAAAAAGTTTAATCATCCCACACGTGCCCCTTAAATAAAAGAGAGGGGATCAATCTGTGTGCAGGACTTCACTCACCTCATTAAATAACTAAAGCTAAAGCCAATGACTTTGAGAAGACAGGAAAAGGAGCATCACTGAAAATGTCAGGACAGACACAGCAAACTGTGATTGCATTTTTATGCAAATTTAAGGAGCTGCCTGCTCTGTGTCTGAGCTAAATGGATTAGCATGCTTACTAACTGGAAACAAAGAGATTTGATCTTTCCTAAACATCCTGGAAGAGTATTACAGGGGATTAGCCCCTACTCTTATAAATGTCTCTTATAATAGGCAACCTCTGAGCTCCTCCTATGAAATAATCCTTATGCCAAAGGGACATAACTTGGGGTACAAATCTTGCTCCCCTACGATACTCTTGAAATTCTCAAGGAATCCAAGAATTGATGCAACTTTCTACCTACTTTTTGTGCCTACAAGTACAGCTTTGAGTATTTTCATACTGAAGTACAACATACTTGAATTTTTTTAAACACTCACACATCTTAATTTATTCCCTGAATGCTATAGACCTTAAAGCTATGAAGCAAGTATCAAGCAATAAAGACATACAAGCATGGTCCTCCCTGGTGGCGCAAGGGGTTGAGCGCCTCACTGTGGGGCTTCTGCAGCCATTGCAGGGTGAGTTTGATCCCTGGCTAGGGAGGGGACCCACGTGGCACAGCAGACCTCTCCTGTCCTGCCTGCTGCTCCCCTCAGCAGTATAATTCAGTCTGTCTGCCTGTTCTGCTCCCCACTCTGAATCTAGTGAATCCGCTCACACACCCCCACCTCTGTGTACCCCAGCTCTTGTGTGCATAAATAAAATCTTCAAAAAAAAAAAAAATACAAACATGACTTTAAAATTGTCCAGGAACAAAATCAAACAAAGTGACAATATTATGTTCACCCTGCCCTCTCAAGGGGGGTGATTTTTATTTTTACACCCTCTGTATTTTTATTTACATATTTTAATTTATTGAAATAGCATTAGCTATAACATCATATAGATTTCAGGTATATGTAGCATTATAACTTGATATATGTATGTGCTACATCATGGTCCCCCATCTAACATCTAGGTCCCATCTCCCACCATGCATACAATTTATATCCTTTATGGTTTTGCCCAAATCCCCACCCCTCCATATCTGGTACCCTCCTTTCCAGTGACCTTAGTTTTCTTTACTTAATCTAAGAGTTTGTTTTTGTTTCATTTTATTGTGTGGTGAGGGAAGAGATACAAACCATGTAATAAATAAGCAAAATGTGTTCTATGTCTGAAGACAATCAGAACTAGGGGAACTGAAAAATGGAGATAGAGGATTAAGGATGGTTGTGGTTTGTAAAAGGATTAAATTAAGGGTCAGGATAGGTATCCTGAGAATATGGAATCCAAACGAACTTTAGAAGGGAGGAAGGTAGCCAAACTGCTTTTGGTGAAGAGTTTCAGCCTGAAAGACCAGTTACAACGATTGCTTTTATTTAAAAACTAGTAGGGAGGCAGGTGTAGCTGCAGTGAGAATGAGGGGCTGACAGGGGACAGACAGCCTGTGAGGGGGCAGACTCCTCATCCGCAATGCAGGTTCTGGCCTGGGCCTCCCAGGGAAGGACAGTAATGACGGTCCAACATGTATATGTGGGGCTTCATCACACAAGCATCGAGTTTCTCTCCCATGTTCTCGCTTCTTTTATCCTCCAGACGGAATCAGGAGATAAGAGAGACAGTGAAGCACATTTTCTCTCTCACATGCACAAGGTATGGGGGTGAATTTCCTTTACAGGGCAAGGTGGGAAACAGGAAAACAATCCCCAAATACAGGTTTTACAGACCTTTCTGATGAGTCTATAAATAGAATATGACTCACTAATGTAATTTCCATTTTCAATGGCTATCATAGAAATTAAAACTTATTATGTAGATAAGTTAGGACAAAAGTACTTAAGGCCACACGTACAGCAAATGGTTAACAATCATATCTTTTTCTAACTCTTCCCGTTAAGTTGACATATTATCAATATTTTATATCATTTCAGTACCTACCAGAAGTTAACAGATTTTGTGTTTTCACTCCGGATTTGGAAATGGAGCTCCTGGCTTTTCCTCCCACACCATCTCCAAAAAGCAGTCTGCATTCATCACCCCTGATTTACATACTCACAGAATGTGCTCAGCCGCTGGCACTGGTCTCTTTACTGCGAGTTTTGCTTTTAATGTACCATCCTTTAAAATCACATAAAGCAGCGCTCTCAACCAGCAGCAATTTTGTTCACTAGGGGATATTTGACAGTGTCTGCAGACAATTTTGTTATCAAACCTGAAAGATTGTACTGCGGGCATCTGCTTTGTAGAAGCCAGGAATGCCTCTACATGCCCTGTGACACAAAGGCAGTCGTCACGACAAAGAGTCACCAGCCCCAAACATCAGCAGTGCCAAAGTGGGAAGCTCACTTTCCCATACTGTGGCTTGCTCTGGGTTGGGGTGGAGAAGAGCAGAAATGGATGTAAAAGGTTATTGGAAATGGCCCTCAGGCTCTCTGCACTCACCTACAGACCCTGTCTGCGCTCAGGCAGTGGCCTCCTGGAGACAGCCCAGGGGCTGTGGCCCGCATCCCGTGAATCAGCTGCTTCCTTGAACGCATCTACAGTGGGGCAACCAGGCAGGCAGGGCGGCCAGGAGGCTCAAGAGGTAAGGAGACAAGGCATGGGCCAGGCAGGGGTGGGTACTGGGAGGCAAGGCAAGGCAACCAAGCCTCCCAGCCCCCCACAAATCTCTATATGCTTTCTCTGGGCTCTCTCTGCCACCCTTTCATGGCCTTGCCTCTTCCGTAGTCATTTGTCCTCCCATAGCTGTCCTCCCATAGGTGTCCACAGAGTGACACCACCTTTATATTAGTGGCCTCCAGGCTTGGGTGAGCACACTCACGCAGGCCCACACCATCCTCCAGGTGTCCACTATCAGGCAGGCATACCCCAAGCCCATGCTCCCAAGAGCCTCCTGCAGCAATACTATCAAGGCCACAGGTGATAGCCACAGAAGCTAATGCCATAAAAAGCCTGATTAATTCCGTTTACCCTACCACATCCAGCCCTAACAACCCCCCAAATCAATATTGACTTTGCAGGGTCCTTTCTTGCTTATTTTCCCCAGATCCAATTTTTTCCCAGACATCTTGGCCCCAAAACTGATCATCACAGAGAAGGGAGTTTCCAAAGGAAACACATGTCCTGGAGCCCCAGAAGAAAGCCCTCAACCCTAAGGGAGAAAGAATGGTCCACTGACCAGAACCATGTGCTGGACATCTCAGACTGAGCCTGGAACTCAGGCCCCTCTGCCTGGAGAACAGATATGGAACCACCAGATTCGTGCGCTTCACGGGACTAAGGAGAACTTTCTACGCTAGACCCTTCTGACATCAGGGGAACCTCAGGACTAAGTGAGACATTTTCCCTCAGCGGCTCCTTCAATAGCCCAAGGAGTTTCTGCTTCTGCTGCCCCTGACTCAGAACAACCAACACCTGAGATATCTGACCTACGCCATAACCACCTGAGAAACGATGATGAGACACTGCTGTGTGAGGCCTGGAACAGATTCTCAGCAGGCTGCCTCGAGTCTGGTGGGTGGAGTCTGGGAAGGCAGCTTCAACATCTGGATTGGTCTCAGGGATCTCTCTGTCTCTCTATCTCTCTGTCTCTGTCTCTCTGTCTCTGTCTCTCTCTATTCCCGCATGCCTAATGGCGGGCACCTCAAGTAGGGTGTGGGCATAGGCAAGTGGGTGCACCTGGGCTGAGACAGGGGTATATAAGTGTTACAGGGCAGGGAGAGGAGCACTTAGAACTCCCAAGCCTGCCCTTTTTGAATGGGTTTTGCTATTTGTTGCATTAAGATAAACATATAAAATTTTTAATGGAAAGGAACTTTAATATAACTAGGGTACAATAAAGAAAGAATAAAGAATACAGTTACTAAGTTAAGTATTTAAAGTTATTTATTTTTTTGAGGGTAAAAGTTTAGCTAAATAGGATTGGCTTGAAGCAAGGCTTAAAAACTTGCTACACATTTAAAGGACTTTTTAGTAGAGACCTATAGAAAAGGGTTAGAAAGAGTTAGACAAATTTGGGAGAAAAAGAGTAAAATTAAAATTAAGATGACAGCTGTTATTGTTAACTTTTTTAAGGGTTTTTTATTTACATTTGTTTTAACTAGTTTAAGATTAAAAAGCAAGCAGTTTTTTTACATGTCCCTCTGCTCCACGTGCCTTCTGCTTTTCTTTTTTTTTTTTTCCTTTTTTCTTTTCTACAAAATTTTTTTTTCCTTAGCTCCACCCACTTAGGGCAGAACCAGGATTTTGAAACTTTTCCTTTTTTGGGGACCACCCTATTACATAAGGACAGTGTCCCGAGGATGCCAGCAGAGGGGAGAACAGAGAACAAGTAAAAAACAGAGTGAAGATTTGCTGGGGACTAGGAGGCCTGCCGTCCTCCTGGCCCCCTGGACCCCCTGCCTGGCGTGTTTCTGGTCGCCTCTGATGTAAAGAGTAATAAAATCCTGAAAAAGCCACCGAGGTCTCCAGACACCAAGTCTCCAGGCAGACTTAACATGTCTGCCTGAAACATTGAGAACCTGCTCCATGCCTTGCTGGCACTACACACTCTCTGTCTCTCTCTCTCACAGACACACCCACCCACACAAACACACGCTCCCTGTGGGGTCTGGGCTTTGGCGTTGCCCTCTGTGTCCTGGAGCCGGGAAGTGGGCCTGCTCACATGACACTCCTAGTTCTCTGTCTGGTGAGATCTTGTTGCCCCTCCCTGGGCCTGTCCCCAGGGGTGAAGTTCTCTCCTCCTCACTCAAGTGACAGATTCAGTAATTAAGACAGAGCTGTGGGATAAGCAGGGCTGTGATATTTGGGTGAAAACAAGTTTTGAGAAAGTTTGGAAAGGCCTCACTAAAAAAATGGCACCTTCTCTCTTCTGCTCTCCTGATTACACATTGTCCTGCTCGGAGCTTCTGGGTGAGATACAAAGATAATGATTTTATCATTGTTTGTAATATAAAAAAAAAAAGGAAAGAGCACCGAAATACAAAATTATTTTTGAAACTGGTTAGTCTTGGTGCACCCACCTAAGGAACAGTTTGCATGCATTAGCAATGTGTTCAAGAAATGTGTGTTTTATTAAAGCACCTACTTCCTGTGTAACAGCAGGTACTGTAAGCCTGGTGCCCACATCAGCGAGTCTGCAGACTGTACTGGAAACAGAAAGGATCATTTCAGCACAATAGGGACAGGTCCAATTTTTTGCCTTAGTTCAATAGAGGCCATTTTCCTGAGTGCAGTTAAGTTCTAAAAAGCAGGCTGCAGTGTCTCTGAAGGAACAAAGCAACTGCTCTAGCAAGGACAGTCCAAGGTGAAAGGGTCCTGCTGCCTGAGCAAGCAGGCTGAGAGGGGCAGTTAGTGAGGCACAAACATTCTGTCGATGTGAATCAGGCACCTGTGTTTTTACAGAACTGAAGGTTTCCGCTCGTCATGGAAAGGAGACTTAAGCACTAGAGGGGCCTGTACAGAGGAATCTTCTTTCTGAAGCATCCAAAGGATTGGTTATTAAATTCTACCTGTGATGAGTTATATTCCAAGCAGTAGCTGTGGCTTGAGAGAGCCACACCAGCAAGTTTTGCTGTTTTTCTTAAGTGGAAGAAAATCATAGAGATCAAAACTAGTAGGATGAAAAGAGAGGGTCATGTTAGTATTCAAGAGGGCACACACTCTACTGTTCTGGTGTCTGACGGAACCTGGGCATACCGGTGCGAATAAGATGGGTCCATAGGTAAGTACAAAGGGAAAATAAGATGACGGTGGAGCAGTAAGAAGATGGTGTGTAGCTATGTGTGTATATTACATATGTATTTATATATGCATGTGTATCTATCCCATACACACATGTCCTAGCTCAAAACCCTGACAGGGGCAGGAACAATGACACCCCAATAATGAACATACCTATCTCAGATTTTGTTGTTTTTAATGAAATGCTATACTAAAAAAGTGTTTCCCAGATTTGCAGAGCTTGGAGTGAGAAGGTATGAGATGGGCCTGGAGAATCTCTCAGCTCCAGAAAGTAAGGAAAGATTCAGAAAATGTGAGGGCCTGTCAAAAACACAGGAGTCCACTGTCAGTGTGGTGGGGAGCTCAGATGCAAGAACCACAGCGGGGCAGATGGTGGGGGTAGGGGAGCCCAGGTGCCCTCAGAAAGAGCCAGAGTACCATGGCTAATCAGTGTTTACAAAGAATGCTGTCCTTCTCCAGCTGACTTTCTTACTGCAGGTATACACCTCTGCAGACACGTGGCCACAGAGCTCCTCAGAGGGCAGACGTGTGGGCGAGACACCTGCCTTCTCTGCCCCCGCAGGTGGTGGCAGCCCTGGATTCAGATTGGGCATGGACTGGGAGGAAGATATGATAATATCAGGAACCAAGCCAAAAGCAGGAAGGATGTGTACCCATCAGAATGTTCTGGTAAATCTGAAAGACTCCCACCCAGCTCTGGGGCAGCTGGACATGTTGATCTCGGTGTCTAACACCTGGCAGAGAAGCTGCCCTGCACTGCCCACTGTACCACCCTGCCCAGTCTTCCTGCAGGTTGTGTGTGAGAGTAACAAGATGGGGGCAGAGTTTCTCCAGATGCTTGCCTGAACAGAGAATCTTCTCCACTACCCCCCAACACAAACCACTAAGAGCCCTCTGAATTGTGAAATTAGGGTAGGATTTTTTTTTGTTCCTTTGTTCAGTGCAATAATAAGAGTGATGCATCTACTTCAGGTCCTGGAAAGGCAAAGCTGTTATTGCTCCCCTCTTTGGACCTACAACATGGCACCGAGTTGGTATCAGAAATCTCCAGCCTCTGCTAGTTTTGCAGTTCACCTGCCCAGTGACCTGAGATCCAGAAACAACCAAGCCTCCACAGTGCCAGAACCACAGCATGGGGCCCCAATTCAGGTCCCAAACCTCCCTACCATCTCCCTGATTTTCCAAATAAGTCTCAAAGATCTGGCCTTTAGACACAGGGTTTTACTTTCATATAAACAGAAATACTCAGGCAAGACCAGTGTGAATTCAACTGCCTCCTAGCTCCCAGTGTCATGGGGTGCAGGTGTACCCCAAACCTGCTCACACAGAAGCATGTACATGCACACACAAGCACACATGTGCACACACACGTGCCATACACAAGCACACATGTGCACACACAAACACATGTGCCATACACAAGCACACATGTGCACACACAAGCACACATGTGCCACACACAAGCACACACACACACGAAGCTACTCCCGGAGCCTAGGCAACAAAGTGGACTCATGCTTCCTCACCAGGAAGAAAGCGGCCATAAGGGGTCAGGCAGATGGGCTTCCAGGTGACCTCCATAGGGCAGGAAAAGACTAGACTCTGCCCAAGGAGAGCACCAGGGATCCCCTGGGATTCAACAACCACATGGAAAGTAAAGTCTCTTCCAGAAAAGAACTGCGTCCTGACAATCCCATCCTCCTCCCTGATGTTGCCCCCACCTCCCTGTTCACATCTCCTCCCCAGGAGACCCCTGGACCTTGGAGTCTTCCTGCCAACCTGGACCCCAGCACCTGCCTAGGCCACACTCTCCCTCTCCGCACCTAACCTCAGGCCACCAGGCTCCCTTTCTGGGTGGAGTTTCTGCTCCAGGACAGTCTTCCCAGGCCCGAGGTGCAGGGGCGGGGGAGGAAACAGGCCCCTCCCAGAAGTACTCCCAGCATCAGAAATTACTCCACCGGGACCCAGACCGAGAGCAAGGGGAGGGCCAAAAGTCGCCAGAGCATACCAAGGGCTCCCACACCCCAAAGCCCTCCTCAGTCTGGGGCTAGGCAGAGACACCAAAGGAATGGGCAGGCCCAGGTGAGGGAGCCGAGGCAAAGCTCAGAGCCGGTTGCAATGGCCTGGGTGACAGTTTGCTCTAAACCACCGAGAATGAGCAGCTGGCCCACTGGTTCTTGCCAACTTCCATTTGCCTCCATTTCTGGAGAATAGCGTTTCCCCAAAATTTGACATTTAAGGGAGCATGTAACTCCAAGAGTAGCTTGCTGACCCCCACCCCGGCCCCAAACCCACACTGCCCCTAGTGAGCTCCCCCTCATCACAGGGATCCCTGTGTCCACTCAAAGCCCCAAATGTCTCTGTGTGGCCTGATAATGCAGGACCCCCAACCCATCAACCAAGCCTTTCTTGCTGTCCCCGCAGAGCAACCCCAAAGCTGCTTTTGAAAGAATCCCTCTACTGGCTTCAGACCAGGCAAGCAGGGAGTCACAGTGTTCCCCGTCTCTGGCACGTTCCCCAGGAGAGGACTCAGGGCAGCCACACACCCACCCAGTTAGACCCTGGGGCTGCCTTTGCCCACACAGCTCTGCCCAGGACCCAGAGGCAGTGTCGGAGCACATCATCCGAAAACCTGCCCACTTGGGGGCTCATCTCACGGGCATCACCTGCTCTTGGAGGGGCTTCTGATAAAATAAATTTCTTTTAAAAAGTGTTTTGCAAATGGCAGAGCACCCTGCACACACCAGAAGATTTTAAGAGAGCAGATCCAGAGAAGGGGCGGGGTGCCAGGATAGCCTGGGGCGCTGTAGAAGCTCCCAGGAGAATTCTGCAAGGGACGGTGCCCCCAGGAAGGGTTCTTAGGAAATGGGACCAGTGCCAGCACCTGGTGAAGTCGCCACGTGCAGCCTGCTCTGCCAGGGAGGGCCTCAGGGAAGCGATCAGCCGTGGCAGGAACTGGCCAGGGGAAGCAGGGCCCGGCCTGCCAGCTGCACAAACGGTACCAGCTCCCAGCCTTGGCAAGCACCGGATCCCAGCAGAACTGAGCTCCTGGGAGTGTGGCATGGGCCAGGCAGGAGCCAGGGCTGGCCAGGTGGGCAGGAGGTCACTGGAGGACAGCTGTGCCAACTGACGGCCCTGACCATAGGAGGAGGTGCAGAGTTCCTGGGGAGCGGGGGGCTGGGTTTGCCGCACATGGCCCTCCTCACGGCAGTGGGGGAAGACCTCATGTCTGCCGGGTTTCGTGCTCCCCCCACTGAAGAGACCAGACACCCAGAACCGAATTCCCGTGCACCACAGTATCCCCTTCCCCTACCCGGGGGTGACTGTCAAAATACGTCACAACTGATACAGGTCCCTGCAGAGGCAGGGGGCCCGCAAGCTGCCACATGGCACTGATACTGGCACCACTCAGAGCCCCAGTGCAGGTGGAGCGTGTCTGCCCACCGGACACAGGTGCACACCCTTCGTGGACGCATGGAGACAGGGCAGAAGCCACGGACTGTGCAGATGTGTGGGTCAGTAAGAAACGGATGGCAGGGGCAGGGGGTGAAGCACTGCACTGTGAAGCAGCCACGACCACTACAGCACGAGTCCAATCCCCAGTCAGGGAGTGACCCACATGGTGCAGCAGACCTCTCCTGCCTTGCCCGCTGCTCCCCTCAGCAGTATGTTTCAGTCAGTCTGCCTGTTCTGCTCCCCACTCTGTCTCCAGTGAATCTTCTCACCCCAACACCTCTGGCCTGTACCCCAGTTCTCATATGCATAAATAAATCTTTTAAAAAATGAAACAGATGGCCCATGCACCATTCCTGGGGCGAAGAGGGCTGGGGAGACTCAGGGAGCCTGACGTCCCAGCCATGTCCAGCTGGCGCCTACTGTACCGCTGTTGTAGTAGGCAGAACTGCCATACTTGGCACAGACCGAGTATCCAGCTGGGTCTGCCCCATCTGGAACTCTTCCTGACACCCTGCTCCCCACCCCACACAGGGGCCCCAGGGTACAGGACACAGTAGGAACCACCCACCCTCCCCTCTGACCTACGGCCTTGACCCCACGCACCAAGGACACGCTTTGCTGTGACAATTGGGCCTTCCCTCCTTACAGTTCTGTGCCACCATATGCTTCTGTGGTCACAATTTCAGATGAGCCTTGCAAAATGGGGCCAGGCAAGTATTAGGGAGACGCGTACAAGCCAACCCACCCATGGGCTGAAGAGAGGTAACTTTGGAAGAGGGACCCTGTAGGGTAAAGGTTGATCAGGTCTTTCCACCCTTCCACCATTGCTGATGGACACCTGCGGTGCTGCGAGCATTCCAGGGTGGGCATGCGCAAGTGGGCGCACCTGTGTTGGACACGGGTTTAAATGGGCGGTGTCGTGAGGACGCCAGAACTGCGAGGGCCGACGGAGAGAACCAGCAGGAGCAGCAGCAGAGAGAGAAGAAAGCAGCCGAGAGGGTAAGATGCACTGGGGACTGGGAGGCCTGCCAGCCTCCAGGCCCCCCGGCACCCCTGCCTGCCATGTACCTGGCCACCTCTACTAAATAAAGCATGAAAAGCCACCGAGGGCTCCAAGACTCTCCTTCCTTGACCTATCTGCCCAGAACCATCCCGAACCTTGCTCCTGTGCTTCCATCCTGCTGCTACAGACCCCAAATTTCATTTTTAGTCAAAACCTAACATCTTGCTTTTTCCTACCTGGCAGGGAAACTTCCCTACTGCTGCCAGAAAGCCATCCTCAGAGAGAGGTCACCACTGGCCAGTGTGATCTGCAGGCACCACAGTCTAAAGGTCAAGGACCAGGGCATGAGAAAAGAGGAGCTATTTGCAGGGCGTTAGAGCTTTCTGGACCTAGGGGATAAAGATACAACAAAAAGGAAAGACGGGGTGGCTCTAGGTCATAGTCTGATGCCTAGATCAAAGGCCCAGGAGCACAGCCCTGGTGTGTAATGCCCCAGCACAAGCTCCGCCCTGAGGCTGCAGCTCCTTTCTTAGCCTGGGCCTTTCACTAATAGGTAAAAGTTTAAGGTGGGACTGGGGACATCCAGGTTGTTTCATTTTGGTAATGGAGAGAGAATCATCAACTGCGTGTTAGACTAGAACAGAAAATAGTCATTGTGGAAAATAGATTGTTCAAGTAATAAAATAGAAAAACTAAAATGAGGCACAGGAAATAAAGCCCAAAACCTCCCCTACAGCTCTACCAGCCAGGAACCCTGGCTTCAGCTTCCAGTGTGGCTGTTAGAGCAGCCGAGTGAGCAAGAGTCAGGAGCAGCACTTCATCTCACAAGGTAACCCTCGGCCAAGGCCTGCGGTGCTGGCTCCCCGCCCACTGAATTGTTAGATTAACAGGCGCGATCCCTGATGACACCAGCCCCAAGGCTGCTCAGGGCGCCCGCGAAGGGCCCAGCTGGGCCGGGGCTGAGGCGCCACTCTCCGCTCCTGTGGTCCGCAGGGTCTGGTTCATTCGGCGGACTCGGGCGCCCCCGCGCGGCCGCTATCGGCGGTGCACCCTCCCGGGGCGCCGTGGGTCCCGGACGCGCCTCTCCCGAGGCCCGGCGCTCGCCGGCGCGCCGCGGGTCAGATGGTCCTACCTCCCCCGGGCCTCGTCAGCGCTCCGCGGCTCTGCTGTTTGCGAGGTTGCGGGGTTCCCCAGTGCCACTGCACCGGCTGCCGGCCGGGCGGAGCTAACGAGCCCTCGGGGACCGCGGCGGGAGGCCCAGCCCTAGCAACCTCGAGCGCCAGCGGCCGGCCGCTTAGCTACCGGCTGTGCCTGCCGCCCCGCCCGGGCCCGCTCTGACGCCGCCCGCCTCCCCTGCCCGACGCGTGTCCGCGGAGGCCCCACGCGCTGGCCAGGGCGCCCTCCCACACTGCCACCCAGGACAGGGGACAGAGGGGCCTCACCAGCCCACCCCAGTGTACTTGGGCCCTGGGCCCCGGAGGCCAAGCTGGGATGCGCCCTGAAAACCAGAGCGTTCCTTCACCTAGAAGGGAAAGGCGCAGAACAGAAAGAGAGCGAGTCTCTTTCTCAGCCTGACCCGTGTGGGTGCCCTGCTGGTACTCAAAACCCAAGAGGCTTGGGAGTCTCCCACTAACTTCACTGGGCTCTGCTTCTGTAGATGGGCTTAATAACCACCACTTAGTGACAGTATCAGTGATAATCTGTTTATTGCCCTTTTGCCAGGCACTGTGCTGTATGTAGGCCTTATTACACCAGTCGCATCGCTTAGTCCTCATAACATTAAAGAGACCATACACTTACCATTACTCGTGTTTTAATAGGAAAACTGAGGCCCAAGGTCACATAATTGACCCGCAGGCACACAGCTAGGGAGTGACTCAAGGTCAGTATTTTCATAAGTGTCTTCCAGAGGTTATAAGCCACACAGACGCGCCTCAGAACCAGTGATTCCATGGCCCTACAATCTGGAGAAATCCGGATATGGTGCGTCCCCCTCGTTTTCAGAAGGCTGGCCATTGCATTTTACCTAGGGTCTCCCAGAGAAGAAAACTGTTTACCTCAGAAGCATTTAGTGTTTTGCAAATTTATTTGAACTGGAAACGTGTTTTGTTTTAAGACACTCTATAGGGTAAGAGAAATAATCAGCTTTACACTGCTGGCCTCTATGGCTATCACCTTGCATTCAGGAGGCGTTTAGGGGCCTGGGCTCTTGGCTCAAGTACCTGATGGAGGATGGGGGGGTTGTGCGCATGCGTGATGGGCACACCTGGGCCTGGAGGCTGAGGCTGTAAGGGCAGCTTCGGGTAGAGGACAGCGTGCAGCAGAGCATAGGCAGAACAGCTGTGAAAGAAGAGACCATGAGAGACCGTCAGACCGCCTCTGGGAAGCCTTCCCTGACTGCCTCCCTCCACCCCCAGCTGCTATGTCCCTGATTCATCCCACCTCAGCTTGCCACATCTTTGGTCTTGAAATTAAGGCTTTATGTGTTTGTCCCCCCCCCCCACTAAATTGCGTTCCAAAGGACAGACTTATTCACTGCTATATCCACATGATGTAGCACAAACTCAGCGCATAGTAGGAGCCAAATTAATGTTTGCTGAATGAATGATCGGATTACAATAACAAACAGCACAGCTGATATTAATTACTGATTGAGCTCTAGGCCAATTCCAATCATTTTATGTAGGCTCTGATTCATCTAATACGACAAATATGAGGCAAAAAATATCATTTCTGGGCCTCTCTGGTGGTGCATTGGGTTAAGCAATGCACTATGAAGCAAACCACTGCAGCACGAGTTCGATCCCTGCTGCCAGCCAGGGAGGGGACCCACATGGCGCAGCAGACCTCTCCTGCCTCGCCCGCTGCTGCCCTTGGCAGTGTGTTTCCGTCAGTCTGCCTGTTCTGCCCCGCACTCTGTCTGGTGAATCCTCTCACCTCCCAACACTCTGGCCTGTACCCCAGCTCTTGTATGCATAAGTAAATAAGTCTTAAAAAGAAAAGAACTATCATTTCCACATTTGAGGGAGCCAAAGCACAGAGATGCGCCTGGTATATAGTAGAGACAGGACTGGACCCATTTAGTCTGCTTTGGAGCCTGCAAGCTGAGCCTCAGTGAATGAGTGCACCAGCCGATGCCTGCCTACCTCACGGGCTGCAGAGATGGCCAGAACATGCCAGAGATGACAGGGCAGAGATGGCAGCTGTTCTGTGCACAGAGGTTTATTGTAACTAACTCTCAGTAAAGGAAGGAATCCGGACTCAGGGCATCCTCCTCCCAGGCCTCATTTCACCATCTGTGAAGTGAGAGTTGATAATGTCCGGGCACTTCCACTCTTGGCGGTGCCTGTCTGCGGGTTAGGAAGCAGGAAAGGAGAGAAGAGGAAGTGAGACTGAGAGGACCTAAGGGACAGTGGGTGGGCTGTGGCGCCAGCAAGGCACAGGGCAGGTTATCTATGATCCGAGCAGACCAGTCAAGGAAGGAGTCCTGGAGCCCTCAGTGGCTTTTTTAGACTTTTATGACATCATATCAGAGGCGACCAGGCACACGGCAGGCAGGGGGGCCACGGGGCTGACAGACCTCTTAGCACCTGGCGCATCTTCACTCTCTGGGCTCTCTAGTCTCTCGTGCCTCTGCTGCTACTGCTGCCGCCTCTCTCTTTCTCTTCTGTTGGCATCCTCGTGACACCACCCTTGTACGCCCGTGTCTAAGCCCAGGTGTGCCCACTTGCGCATGCCCACACCACACTTGAGGTAGGTATGCGTGCAGGACCAGGTGTCCACCATCGACACCAATGGCAGCAGGGCGGAAAAGCCTGATAACCTTTTCCATTTACCCTACGTGGGCCCAGCCCAAAGCAGAGGGATAGGCCGGGGGTCAGCAGGACAAAGGGGGGACCCCCGGCTGCCAGGGCAGAGTTGGTTCTAATTCGCCTAAGAGTGGGGGTCTACGTCAAGATCCCTACAAAGGATGTGATAGGATAGTCAAGGCACTAATGACCATTGGCAAGTGGCCAGTACTTCACAGTTAGCATTACCTCACCGGGGCCTCATACCGACCCTGTGACTATTAACCCTGAGAACCAAGATCTGGTGAGGCCTGGAACTTGCCCAGGGTCCACAGTGGGTCAGAGTTTACACCGCCCACTTGACCCATGTGTTGACTAACTGGTTGATTTAAATTGCAGCAAGGTATACTCTAGAACTAGTTTTCTGGCCCTTTAAAGGCGGGAGTGAGCAGCACCCAGGTGGCCTGCCTGCACCAGAGTCTGGTGAGAGCAGTAGCCATTTCCACTCATTAAAAGTTTGGCCAAGCAGCAAAGTGGGCCCCTGGGGGGAAAAAGATGATGTCTTGGAGCTCAGGCCGCAGCTGGACCAGCACCAGGCCCAGGCTGCTGTAATTGGGCCCCAGGGATCCTGCTGAGCCCTAGACCCAGGGGAGCCTCACAGGCCACCAGGTCCAGCTCATTATAGCCTAATTGGTGGCCAATCACCCAGCTGCCTCTGAGGATGGAGAGCAATGAGCTCAGAGAGAGAAAAGTTGGAGCAGCCACTACTTTTTCCCATACGGCCACAACTTTCTCCACGGTGACCCAAACTTTCCCCACCCTGGAGGACACTGAGGTCCCTGCCGGTGCCCAGGTATCTCCAGGTTGCTCAGGCCCAGGTTGTCCTCACCGCTGGGGCTGGGTAACCCTCAGTAACAGACTGGCCCTCTGAGGCGCCTCTGAGCACCTCAGAGCCTTTTGGGGCGGGGGAGGGTGCTTAAGTTGGGGAGGGGTGTCCCAGCTCTATCTGCCATTCCCTCACCCCATCCCAGGACACTTGGGGGGCAGCAGCCCCCTCCACACCAGGTAATGGGGCCTGGGCATTCCTGGGGCCAAGGGGAAGAGATGTCTGGTTGTCAACACAGCCCTGGGCCCCTCAGCCCCCAGGGGTTCACAAAGGCCACTCAATTAGGCTGTTTCCTCCTCTATCAGCCCCAGGAGGGAAGCAGGGTGATGCAAAAATGATGATAGCTAAAAACAAACAGCTGCCATCTCTGAGCTAAATGCCTTCGGCCAGTCACGCTTCAGAGCAGGCCCCTATTTCACAGACTAGTAAACTGAGACTCAGATACCATGCTGGCTACAACCTTTCCCTGTAGAGAACACGAGTTTTGTTGTGAGACTAATTTGGGCTCCATCCCTAAACCTAAATAGCTGTGTGAACTCGTGCAAGTTATTGAGCTTCTGAGTCTTGGTTTCTTCCTCTGTAAGTTGGGGCAGTACATCTGCTTCATAAGGTTTGGGGCTAGAGAGAAGGTATATTAAATGCCTGCCATATTCCTGCCACAGAGTAAACTGGGGCTAATTGTTTTATATCTGGAAGAATGAAAACAAACACAGGATCTAGAGCCAGCAATTCAAACAAATGTTTGCTCCCTGACCCATGCCAGGTCCTGTGCCAGGCCTGGAGCCTCTAGTGCAGTTGATGCCCTACCTGCCCTCCCCAGAAGACTGAGAGCGGAAAGTCACTGCAGAGTGACCACTGCTGTGGGAGATCTGGACAGGTGTGTGGTGCCCGCAAGGCACAGGGCAGGTTCTCAGTGATTCTGGCAGAGAGGTCAAGGAAGGCGTCCTGGAGCCCTCGGTGGCTTTTTCAGGCCTTTATTACACCATTATATCAGAGGTGACCAGGTACACGGCAGGCGGGGGTACCAGGGGGCCGGGAGGCTGGCCGGCCTCCCACCCCCCCAGCGCATCTTCACTCTCTGGGCTCTCTGGGCTCTCGTGTCTCTGCTTCTTATTCTTCTGCTTCCCTTTTGTTCTGCTTATGCTCTCTCCTAGCGTCCTCGTGACTCTGCCCTTATACGCCCATGTCTCAGCCCAGGTGCACCCACTTGCGCATGCCCACACCCAACTTGAGGTGCCCGCCATCAGGCATGGGTGCAGGATTGTAGGCAGGAGGGTGGAAAAGCCTGATCACTTTTCCATATACCCTGCAAGGTCAAAGGTCAGTCTGACATGTCACAGCACACACAAAAGCCCAGCTCTGTCGATACATAAAGCAGAGCATTTCCTGCCCCAGGTGACTGAGAACCCAGAGCAGTGGGGTAGGTAAGTTCTCTCTAGAGTCTCAGAGATGAGGAAGCTGAGGCTTGGGGGCCTTAAGCATTGCCCAAGGTCACCAAGCAGGTGGTGTCCAGGCCCCCAGTGAATGCCATCGCTGTTCGGCCTGGAGAACTGGACACCCCTGCCAGGTGCAGGAATCGTCCAGCCTTCGGTAGTCAGGCCCGCACCCTGCAGGGTCACTGCAAGGACCCAGCCGGTGGGGAGACATGCGGGGCCTCTTCCTAGTGAACTCACACCCACGTCAGTAAAACAAGCAGGTGATGCTCAAAATACAACAGGAGAGGGGGATCCAGAGGGAGTGGGCAGGCGGACGCCCCTCCCTGCTCAATGTGTAACCTGGCAGCTCCCTTTTGTACTTCCTTTGCCCACAAATAAATCCACACCTGTGCAGAAATGGAGAGCTGGCTGTGGATACACTCCCCGAGCTCAGTCATCGATGATGATGATGACATCATCCGCAGGACCCCCGCAGCTCCAGCCTCAGTTGGGGGGCCTCTACCCCATGTGATAGCAGATAGGAGCTGAGCCTGGGACCTTCTTAGAGCCGCTGAATCATTGGTGGTCCGTGCCAGACCCTGATTTTTCCCCAAAGGCAGTGGAGCTTAGAGCCAGACAGCACAGGTTCAAGTCCCAGCTCTCCCACTTGCTGGTTATGTGGCCTGGGACAGTTATGAGACTTTATCTGTTTCCTCCATAGATGGGGATAATACTAGGGCCAACTTCTTAGAGTTAGAGAGAACACACACACACACACACACACTGGATGTTAGAAACTGCTAGATTACAGATGTTGCCTCATTTAATCCTCAGAATTAAGGTTTTGGGTTTTGTTTTTTTTTTTTTGCTTATTCACAAGCATGCATTGCTTCGTCTCTGGGGTGCTTAATAAATATTGACAGAGTTGCTATAGATATCAGGTTCTGTGGAGTTTGCAGGGCTAGTTGTCAAAAGTGAGAAGATAAATGAGGTTATTATACACATCTCTAAAAAACAAAATATAAAATGTAAGCAAAATTAAATCAATATAGATGGAAAGACGGGAAGGGAAGAGGGAGGGAGAGAGGAAAAGCTGGGTTATTACTATGCCCATTTTTCAGCCAAGTACACTGAGTCTCCAGAGAAGAAGCAACTTGCCAGGATCACAGAGACCCAGGTCTCGAACCGTGCACCTTGACACCAGCATGGTTTGACTCACTCGGGCTCACAGTCCTGAGACAGCTGTGGAGAGGTATCTCAGGAATTTTGAGAATGAGATGTCTTTAACCCTGCCAGGATGAGACTGCGTGGCCCCCAGGTACATTCCACCCAGGGCCAGGAGGCCTCTACCTGCCATGGTGCTTGGGTGCCACCTAGTGGCTTCTCTGGGCAATGCAGGCAGCACCTGGCTACCCAGGAGGTCTCAGGTGCCAAAGGGAGTTCAATCCCACAGCCTAGGGAGACCTATTCCCAGATCCTAGGTAAGGCTTCCAGCCCTGACATGGATAGGGAAGGACAGGCTGCTCCAAAGACTTTGCTCAGACCTCCCAGAACCAAATATTATTTATGAGGCAGGCGGAGGTGGGAGACAGAGTTCTTGCATTCAACAAGAAACTGAGACCTGCTGGCTGGAACACCAAACCCAGATGCCCCCTCTCTTGCATCTGTCACACAGCACACACATGGACCATTTCATTCCATTTGTCATATTTCCCACTGCCCACAGGTTTTTGGACCTGCAGCCTACCATTTTAGGATGGGGGTTGGGGGCTCAGGTTCAACCCAAAGGAGCTTCAAAATGGGAAGTTTCACACAAGGGACTGAGGTGATGGTGCACTGGTGAGATGGTGATGGGGAATCCATGGGGATTACAATTGATGGCAAGTATATGCAAATTTTAAAATATTTTAATAAAAAAAAATAAAGTAATGCAATCAGTTCCCCCCCCCAAAAAAAAAAATGGGAAGTTTCACTCCTTAAGTACATGAGCCTCACCACCCGGGGCCACACAGTAAGGCCCTTATCAGGTGAGCCCAGCACCCAAGCGTCCAGACTGTCATGCCAGCGGATTCTCAGAAAGTGTCCTCCCTCCTCTTACAGATGAAACTGCACATACTCTGAGGCGCGAGTCCTTTCACCCTGAGACCTGCCCCCGTGGACCGACTGTTTTCAGAGTGTCCCCCCTCGTGTCCCGTTCCTGCAGGGAACTGGGCTCCCGCCAGCCTGGGCCCAGAAGCAGACTGGACTTCAAGCCCCAGCTCTGCCACTTACTAGTGCGGAGCCTGAGCCAAGAGCAGCCTCCCAGAGCCTCGCTTTCTCCTGTAAAGTGGGCTCAAGGACCACTGCCTTGCCAGGGCGTGTGCGTTTTAAATGAGATACAACATACAACACACCAGGTTCAGGGCCTGGCCAGTGAGATGGTCACGTGAGTTATTCCTCCCCGAGCTCCTGACCAGCCCGGAAGGACCTATTGAGGGAGCCTAGAAGAGGCTGAAATCTTCCAGCCACAAAGGTTAACAGGGGACTGAGGCCCAGGACTTCTCAAAATCAGACCCTAGGCTCCAGAAAGTCAAAGCTGACCCTTCAGAGTCAGGTGCCGCATCCTTCTTGGGCCTGACATGTCTTTCTTTGGGCTCAAAGACAGACCCAGGTGAGTCTGCTAAGGAGGAGGAAGCACCTGGTACAGAGAAGCGCCTTAGCTTATGGCAGGGCACAGGGGCTGGAGCCAGTTGAGCAATGCCGCCTTGCCCAGCTGAAAGAAACCAGTCAGGCCCCGCCCTCTCACCAGGGCAGGGCAGGGCCCTGAATCCTGAAGGGAGCTCCCTCCTCCCTGCATGGGAAAGGATTTGAGAGCTGCCTCCAAGCCCCAGGGACGGAAGCCCCCTCACCTGGTCCGTGGCCTACTGGTGTGTCACCCACGCTGTTTCCCTGGACCTTCCCCAGAGGGTGGAGGATGGAGAGGCTGGAGGTCCGTACAAGGAGCAGAGACCCATTTCATATCTGGACGGTAGGATCAATGAAACTGGTCAGACCTTTACACTGCTGGCCTCTGTGGCTATCACCTGCAGCCTTGGTTGTGCTGATGCACGCAGCACTTGGGAGCATGGGCGCCGGGCACATGTGCCTGATGAACACCAGGAGTATGCACGCCTGAGCTTGGAGGCTGGGGCTGTGTAGCAGCAGGAGGGGGCACAGGAGCAGGTTCGGGATGGTTCTGGGCAGACGGGTCAGGGAAGGAGAGTCTTGGAGCCCTTGGTGGCTTTTCATACTTTTATTAGTAGAGGTGTCCAGGTACATGGCAGGCATGGGGGCCAGGGGCCGGGAGGCTGGCAGGTCTCCCAGCCCCCGGTGCATCTCACCCTCTCAGCTGCTTCTCTCTCTCTGCTGCTGCTGCTGCTCATCAGTACTGTCGGTCCTGTTGGTTCTGTCGGTTCTGTCGGTCGGTCCTGGCATCCTCATGATGCTGCCCATTTAAGCCCGTGTCCAACTCAGGTGCACCCACTTGCGCATGCCCAGCCTGGAATGCTCACAGCACCGCAGGTGTCCATCATCACAGTGGTGGGAGGGTGGAAAGATCTGATCATTCTCTGACCCTACAGACTGTAAGAGCAGACTTACTTGGAACAGCTACAGCGCAACAGCTCGAGAAGACAAGTGGCTACAGAGACACAGGGCCACGAGACGGCACCAGAGAGAGCCCGAAGGAAAAGGTACAGCCTGCCAGGCTCCAGCTCCCCCCTCCACTCTCCCCAGCCTCCCTACCTTGCAGAATTGCCCCACAATTGACGTAGAAAGAACATTAAAGCCTGAAAAAGTCACTGAGGGCTCCAGGACTCTCCTTCATCCGTCGGCCCAGTAGAGAACATGCCCTGTGCTTGCTGATATTACATGGACACGGTACTGGAGAGAGATCAGGCTGCGGGAGAAAGAGGCTGTGGGCAAAAGGAGGAGGGCCTGGCTAGTGCTGGTCGCATGCCCATCTCACATGGACAGAAGAACCAGGGGTGGAGTTCATGGCAGAGTGGGGGACACACAGGGCAGGTCCAAGAAGGGGGACCCAGACACACCTGGAAGGAAAGTTTTATCATTATTGTTGCTTTTTTATAGTATCATTTTTATTGAGGTAGCACTGACTTGCAATACTGTTTCAGATTTAGGAGTATAGGCTCACACCTCTTCTCATACATGTTACCACACCAGGCCAGCCACCAAAGCTCCAATAAGACTCCACCTTAGTCCACTGGACTCCCCGCTTTGCTCTCTAACGCCCCTCCCCTTCTGGTAGCTTCAATTTTGTAGTCAGGGAGTAGGAACAAATTTCTGCTTTTTGTGTGCATTATTAAAAACTAGAAGCGGGGGCCTCCTTGGTGGCCTAGGGATTAAGTCTTAGCACTATCACTGCAGTAGCCTGAGTTCGATTCCCAGCCAGGGAGGGGACCCACATGGTGCAGCAGACCTCTCCTGTCTCACCCGCTGTTCCCCTCAGCAGTGTGCTTCAGTCAATCTGCCTATTCTGCTCTCCGCTCTGTCTCTGGTGAATCCTCTCACCCCACCCCACCTCTGGCCTGCACCCCAGCTCTTCTGCACAAAAGTAAGGATACTTCATTAACATCAAAAAGAATATCTCAAACCAACAGCCATAATTAATAGAGAAGCAAGAATTCTAATAAAATTGAGGGAAAATGCTTATTACGTTTTAACCTGTTGTGAAAGTTTGAGTTATGAAATTAGATATAAAACAAAATAAAAAATCAGTGTTTATTTTTTAAAAAAGATAATTCTTCTTTGAATACCCAAAAATCAATTGAAAATATTTTAATAAAGGAATTTTCAAAGTGGTAGTATTATGATAAATGTACAAATGTCTGTAACTTTCCTGAATAAGATTGCTGTTAATTCAAAAATATAATGGAAAATTATTGCATTCTGTGCAGTAACAAATAATAAAATACCTAGGAATAAACATAACAAATATTTAGTGGGTTTCTCCTATGTATATGTTTCCATACTAGGCTCAAGGAATATAAATATGAGCAAAGTGAACAAAATTGCTACTGTAACAGACCTATATAAATAAAACTAATAAATTGCTGAGATAAAATCAAAACTTAAAAACCTGGAGCACCACACTTTGAAACCAAATGAAAAGGCAAGCTGTCAATCCCATTGACTAATCCACAGGCTTAATGAAATCCTGATTTTTTTTCATCAAAATGGGATTTTTTTTTATTCTAAAGGTTGGAGAAATAAAACTTGACAACAAGACAAATTTAAATGAAAGCACTTGTAGAGAAAAAAAATTACTAGAAATCAAAATTAACTCTGAAACGATAATGAATAAAATAGCATAGTACTTTTACAACCAATTATAAAAGAAAACAATTAAAATTGGACAGGAATTGAATAGACATTTCTCCAAAGAAATAGAGAAATGGCCAATATGCACATAAAAAGTTGTTTGACATCTTTAGCCCTCAGAAAAATATAAATAAAAGCCACTAGATGGCTAGAATTTAAAAGACAGTAATAAGTGTTGACAAGAATATGAAGTTGGATAAAGAAATTAATTAAAAAATATGAAGTTGGAAACCTTATACATTGCTGTTAGGAATATGAAATAGTGTATCTGCTTTGAAAAACAGGTTGGGTATTCCCCAAAGAGATAAACATAGAGTTCCTAAATACCCAGAAATTCCATTGCTAGGTAGATATCTAAGAGAAAGGAAAACATATTTTCACACAAAGATTTGTACACGAGTGTTCAGAGCACTCATACTATTCATAATAGCCAACTAGTGGAAACAATCGAATGTTCATCACCTGGACCTAAACAACTATTGTATATCCATACCATGGAATAATTCAGTATAAAAAAATAATGGCATATCAATAGATGATGAAGCATGGATGAACTTTGAAAATACTATACCAAGTGAAACTAGCTATCCATAAAGGATCACATATTATATAATTCCATCAATATAAAGTGTGCAAAATAGACAAATCCTGACTCAGAAAGCCAATAAGAAGTTGGTTGCTTAGTACTTAATGGAGGATGACTACAAGTAGGTATAGAGTTTCTATAAGGGGTGATGATAATGTCGATTATGGTGACAGTTGCACAATTCTAAATTTACTAAAAAACATTGAATTGTACACTTCAGTGGGAAATGGAACTAAATGGTTTAAGTGGGGACACTGTACAGTATGTGAGTTATAGTTCAATAAAGACTTTCTTTTAAAAATAGTTTGATATTGGTAAAAAAAATAAATAAAAGCAGAATGTCACTACCTATAAAACAACCCCATCAACTCTAAGATCTAGGATAACAATAGTAATACAAAACAGTGGATAAAGTGGAACAAGCACAATTATTTAGCTACTTGGGGGAAAAGTTATATTTTCATCTCTTGTCACATATCAAACTGAATTTCATGTGGAATGAAAGATAAAAAAATTAGGCCACATTTTAAAAAGAACTAAATATAGTAGACTATCTTTTTGACCTTTGAATGAAGATAGACTTGCTGAGCTTAAAACCTAGAAAGAACTAACAAAGAGAAAGATCTATGAATTTAATTTTTTAATTTAAAACTCAGTCTTAATAACATCACAAGCAAAATAAAAATACTTACAAAATTCATAAAATCAAAGAAAAACAAAATTCATAAAATCTGTCTCAATGCATAAGAAATTGTGATTTTAATATTTAATTCACTAAGAGAACCACTTAGTCCCTATTAATAGTACATAGAAAAAGTACATAAATAGAAAATTCACAAGAGATCATGGAAATTAAAATGACCCAAATGCCCCTTAAAAATGTGTTAATAGTGGCAATTTAACATTGACACTAGTGACTCAGTGACAAATCAAATCAAATGCAACTGTCTTGGAAATCTGCCTGACACCCTCAAAAATGTTCATTGACCCAATAATTCTATATCCAAGATCTACTCAGAAATATTTATGAAATGCAGACAAAGTCACATTTCACAGAAGGGAGAATTTTAAGACAATGTGAGTAAATTCTAAAGTATCTTTTCATCAATTATTTTAAAAGGGGGAAAGGTCAGCACCAGTTAAAAAGCCTCCTTCCTTGCCTCAGAGTGCAGGCCCCACCATGGGTCTCAGACCTGTGGAGGCGGAGCTTCCCAACTCCGTGTGGCTGCTGAAGCCATGACCCCTGACTGCTCCAGCCTCCACTCCTGAGCCACACTCTGGAGCGCCTGGCCCAGGCACCATGCCTCCCTGCTGCCGAACCTGCCAAAATGCTCCATTCTCTCAAGCCCCCGGGTCTCAGTGGGTCTCTCAGCATATCTACTGTGACCTGGGGTCTCCATCCTCAGATTAGACCACAGCTGGAAATTGTGCCTGGTTCATGCCTGAACTTCTTCTGCCCTTTGAACATTGTGGGACTACCTACATGTTATAGGACCCCAACCAAGAAACTTGGTGGGTGTCTGCTCTCTGCATTCGGGGCCATGCCTCAATTCCCCTATGCTGCCCACTGAACTGGCTGCTGAGTTCTGGGCATTATTCTTGTGCCTGACTCAAGAACTACCCTAGGCTCAGAGTTTATCCATTTAGACACTCAGGCTCTCTGGTTTCCCCTACATTCAGAGTGCTGCAAGAGATCCCCGGTAATGAAACAATGAGGCTCATACAGGACATTTTCATTAATATGAATTTGACTCCCTCATTTCCCTAGTTGTCAAATGCAAAGACAAAGCCTACCCTCTTAGGTAGTTGTGAACATTAAATGAGTTTATTGCACACAAATTACAGCTACATGCCTGGTGTGTTTTAGAATCTCAAAGTATGACATGGCAGATATTCACAAGATGGCGGAGATAGAACTTAAATGAGGGAGGGGCAGGACACGGTGTTGGAAAGTAGCAGAGAGGAAGAAACTTGTGCCTAGCCAGAGGTCCTGTGGAGATAGGGAGAATTCAAGGAAAAGTTAAGCCAGCCAAACACTAAGTCCTCTTAATAAGTTGAAATAGATTGCCTCTTCGGAGCCAGAGTGCAAACATAACAATAGTGAACCTCAATAGTGCCCAATATCTATCATCAAGGAAATATGTTAGCGAAGTCTATGAAAAATAATGTTCAGTGGGCACACTCTTGTCTGCTGAGTGTGGGAGCCCACAGAGATAGTTGCACTAAGCAGACTAGAGACAGCACTGCCCACATGACCACAAGGTAGTTAGTAATGGTGGGCCAGGAGGTGAGGGCCACACCACAAAGAAATGGAGGCTTGAAAAGCTTGGTGAGGGGTTAGTGTGAAGAGTGAGTGATCCTCATGCCTTTCCCAGCCTTAACTGATTCAGATTTGGGACTGTGGGCACAGCAATGGCATTTCTAACATAGGAAGTCCAGAGGGATGACAACTCTCTGGTATGAAGGTAGGACCTCAGGGAAGGGCTTGAAGAGTTAGTTTCCTGTGGAATATCCAGGTGAAGACCTCCAACGAGCAGTTAGATGGATCTAGGGGACAAGGCAGAGACTTCTGGGTTATTAGGCTCTCAGTGTTCCTCTAGCAGGCCTGAATCAAGATGCTGCTCTCTGTTCACACTATTCCCCCAGCCCACAGGGACCTTCAGGGACACAGTCACATCCTAGTTATCCCAGAGGCCCTGCTAAGTGGCTATGCCAGAGCCCAGAGCAGATACCGTGGAGCTCTGAAAGTTCCCCAGGGGAAAATAGGTGAATTTAACTACATTTAAGGGGCCCAGATCTGACCTGGTCTACACCTACTTCTCCTACCTGCACAAGTTCTGGTAAGTAAGAAAGTTTGTTTGACCAGACAGGGAGGCAGGGAAGATTCACAGAGTTTAGCCCAGGTGGGTGAGGGCAGGTGGGGATTTCCAAAGGCTATGCCTTCTCCCCTTGCCCAGAGGAAAAAAAAAGACATCACCTCTTAGTATCTATCTACAAAGCCTCTTTACCCAAGTTTTAAGGACTTTGAATGTGGAACTTAACCCAGAGCCATAGTTTGCAATCTGAGTAGCCCTCCTTCCTTTAACTCTTCCACCAAGATAAGCAAAATCCAGTCCTCTTCTACAAATGCCCATTAAGCATCTCCAAAGTTCTTAAATCTATGCTGATTTTATCATCACCACTACTGTGCCCCACCACACCCCCCCAGCCTTCTCTTCTGTGTACTGATACAACCACATTCACCCAGCACGACAGGGTTTCTGAGAATTCAGGGTCCCACCAGGGTAGTGTCCCTATTAGCGTCAAGGTGACCACCAGTCCTGAAGGACCCCTCTTTGAGTCAGGAAATCTAAGGCTAGTCCTTCCCTTTTCTGGGAAGATGGAAACTGAGATTATATAAGATGAATGGCTACAAGCTCAGGAATAGACTAAAGGGCAATCTCTGAGTGTGTCCCCAAGTCCACTTGGGAAAGGTGTAGTCTTTCCTCCTTCCCTAAACTTCTTTGTTATGTCTAGAATTTGGGGCAGGCCCAAAAAGAGACATGAAAAAAGAGGTCCCCTCACACCAGTTAGGCACCTTTGCTTACTGACTTCACAGTTTTCAGTGAGTGATGCAACCCCTCTGTTAGGTGAGGGCAGGTGGGGCTCACATCAACAAAGATTGTATTTGTCTTGCATAATAAACTCACATAGAAATTGGCAAGAATATACCAACTCACCAAAATGAAAGATGAATAATGGTGACTCAGAGCCAATCCCTAGAATCAATTGCTAATATGTCATGCCAAGAAAAGAAACAGGTGATCTCTTGACAACCTCAAAGATTCATTACAAATCGTTCCACTCAACTTTATTTTGGACGGGGTTTCTATCCACTAAAGTGGGAGAGCAGTCTCCTTATGGCTCACTGCTGCATCTTTATGAAGTTCCTCTCACTAATTGATGATGAGAAATGCTCTCTCTCTCTCTCTCTCTCTCTCTCTCTCTCACACACACACACACACACACACACACACACACACACACACACTGTGAGATGTAGGAAAGGAAAATTCCAGTCCCCTCCAAAGGCTTTCTTTATCTCAGACTCACCAACAACAGACCTTTAAACACTCTGGTTGGGCTAAAAATTACGATGACAGCTTCAGCCCCAAATCCAGCAGAGCAGACTGGAAAGACGGAACACTGCCTTGGGTTTTGCTCTTGAGCTTTGGGTACAGCATCTGAAACATGGATAAGAAAAGTCCCCTTTTAACCTCTTTTACTTACTTTATTATATCTCTTGTCATTTCAGTCTTGCTCAGTACAATATGAGTTTATTCAAGACAAATACAATCCATTATTCATTGTATATTCTAACCCCCTAGAGTAATGCCTCCCACAAAGTAGTCCTCAGAAGGGTGTGTTAGTGGAAAAGTAAAGGAGGGATTTTTATGGGAAAACGGGGAGAGGAGGCAGTGGAAAGCAGTTACTTCTTGAAGCATCTCACTAAGTAGTAGCAAATAACTCTGCATTTTCTCTACAGGAATATAGAAGTTCGCGGAGGGCAAAGCATCCAAGGCAGCCTGAGACTAAGGCTGGGCAGGAAGGGTGGGTTCTGACACTAGGTCACCTGTTTCTTCTTCCTGGAGTCATCCTCAAGCCCAGGGACGATGTCGGGGTGGGACAACGGCAGCTCCAATGTGTCCTACACCAGCTTCCTCCTGATGGGCTTCCCTGGACTGAACGAGTCTCGTGCACTCCTGGTGCTTCCTTCCCTCAATCTCTGCCTGATGATAATTTCTGCCAACGTGCTGGTCATCCACACGGTGTTGGTTCACAGAAGCCTGCACCAGCCCATGTACCTGCTTGTTGCTGTGCTCCTGACTGTCGACATCTGTGCCGCCACCACTGTGATGCCCGCCATGTTGTTCAGCTTCTCCACCCATTTCAACCGTATCTCCCTGGCTCGATGTCTGGTCCAGATGTTCTGCATCTACTTCCTCATTGTCTTTGACTGCAACATCCTCCTTGTCATGGCCCTGGATCACTTTGTCGCCGTCTGCTACCCACTCCGCTACCCAGAGATAGTGACCAGCCAGTTGCTGACTGGCCTGCTGGGGGTGGCAGCTGCCAGGAGCACTTGCATCGTTGCTCCAGTGGTGGGGCTGGCCTCCCGGGTCCGCTTCTGCCGCTCAGATGTGATCCACCACTTTGCCTGTGAGCACATGGCCCTCATGAAGCTCTCCTGTGGGGACATCTCCCTGAACAAGACCGTGGGGCTCACTCTCCGCATCGTCAACAGAGTCTTGGACATGCTGCTACTTGGAGTCTCCTATTCCCGTATCATCCGTGCTGCCTTTCAAATGTCATCAGGCGGAGCCCATTCCAAGGCCCTGAACACCTGTGGCTCCCATCTGCTGGTCATCTTCACTGTCTACACCTCCAGCATGTCCTCATCCATTGTCTACCGTGTGGCCCGCAGTGCCTCCCAGGATGTGCACAACCTGCTCAGCGCCTTCTACCTGCTCCTCCCATGTCTTGTGAACCCTGTCATCTATGGGGCCAGGACCAAGGAAATCAGGCAGCATCTGGCTACTCTGTTCCAAAGGGCGCAGCCACAGATTCCCAGTGAAAAGTCCCAGTCCCTGCCCAACCATAGAGAGCTTCCTGCCTGACTCTCTGGGGTTTGTAGACCCTCACATCGCTGACTACGCAGTGGGGAAATGTGCAAGTGAGACATCCCTGCTGTATTTCATTCATCTTTGAGAGTTGATTATCCATTTTCTGAAAAATAGCTACTCATCTGGAGTTCCACAGTAACCAGCTTCAAAGCAAGCTTTTGTCGCTAGATTTTAAATTTTCCTTCCCTTCCTTCTGTTACAGGGCAGAGAGAGGAGCACCCCAGAACCCCCAAGCCTGCCCTCTCTGAATGGGTTCTGCCATCCACCGCGTTAAGACAAACACATAAAACCTTTAATGGAAAGGAACTTTAATACAACTAGGGTACAATAAAGAAAGAACAAAGAATAGAGTTACTAAGTTAAGCATCCAAAGTTACCCATNTCCTTGAGGGTAAAAGTCCAGCCAAATAGGATTGGCCCAAAGCAAGGCCCAAAAACCTGCCACACATCTAAAGGACCTTTCAGTAGAGACCCATAAAAAAGGGTCAGAAAGAGTCAGACAAATCCGGGAGGAAAAGAGCAAAATCAAAATCAAGATAAAAGCTGCCATTGTAACTTCCCCACGGGTCTCTCACTCACATTTGTCCCAACCAGTCCAAGACCAAAAAGCAAGCACAGTTTCTTCACATGTCCCTCTGCTCCATGTGCCTTCTCCAGGTCTCCTTGCTGTTCTCCACCTTCCTTTCTTCTCCCTCTCTTCTCTGCAAAAATTTTTTCCTCCTCAGCTCCACCCACTTAGGGCGGAACCAAGATTTTTAGAACTTCCCCTTTTCCTGGGACCACCCTGTTACACTTCTGCATGTGATTTTCACTCATTTATTCATCAAACATGTATTATATATACTTCATACTAACCCTGTGAAGGAGGGATACCAATAACGGAGTAGTGTTTGAAAGGTCAGGTATGTGTACTGGAGAAGAAGGAAATAAAGAGAAGAAAGGGCACTCCTAGGGAAGGGCACAGAGACATGGATGAAGACTGCGCACTGGGAAAGCCCCACATTTCCTGGCTCAGAGGAAGTAGAGCAGAAGTGGGGCTGGGTGAGTAAACAGAAGCCAGATGATGAAAGGTCTTCTCTTTCATGATAAAGTTTGATATTTCCCTCCAGGAAGTCTAGAGCCATTTAAGAGCTCAAAGCAGGGAACCGTCAAGATGATGTTTGTGCTTTGGAATGCCCACTCTGCAGTCAGAGTAGAGTGGAAACAAAGGAAACTAGCCCCAAGGTTGTTATACCAGAGACAATGGTTGTCTGTCACCAGTCAGGAAGAAGAGAAATTGATAAATGCAAGCAGATTTCGGGATGTAGAACTCAACTCCTCCCCTCCCTCCCTCTCTCCTTCCTTCCTTCTTTCTCATTTCTTAAAACACAAAATTAAAAGAAGAGTTTTCTTTCTTTTTGAGTTTTAGGCTTGGAACTTCAGTAAAGAGGACAGTGGTTTCATGGCACATAGTTGGAGGCAACTGGCTGAGTCTGACACTCCGCCAAAAAAGGCCAGAGGAAGACAGGATGGGAAGAGGGTAAAAGCCCCAGGTCACAGTACTGGATTGTTAGGCACAGCAATCTGCCTGGGGGGCGCTGGGCTCTTTTGGAAAAAGAATCTCAGGAAGTGGCACTTACAGCGTTTTATCGGAAATAAAAGACCAAACTCTCCAGGAGGCAGTGGGCAGTCTTAGAAAATGGAGAGCAGCCCCCTCAGCAGTGTGCTTCTGTTATCTGCCTGTTCTGCTCCCCACTCTCTGTGGTGAATCCTCTCACCCCCCCCCCACACCTCTGGTCTGTGCCCCAGTGCTTGTATGCATAAATAAATAAATCTTTTTAAAAAAAAAAAACTTTAAAAAAAAAAAAAAGAAAGAAAATGGAGAGCAGCACTGTGGCGTGTCAAGCAGGAGGGTTTTTGGTTTTGTTTTGTTTTGTTTTTTCAGGGGAGAGCGTGAACGCAGTCCCCCACTACCACAAATTATGCAGTCGAATTTCCCACATTTGGGGAAATCGCAGGGGTCAGCACATCCAAGCAGGAGGGTTTTTAATGCCCCTTGTTCCCAGGCAGAAAGGGGTTCCTTTGCTCCCTCACTTTTCCCAATTGCCCGACTATCCCCCTCCCTCTTTGTGAGTGGTGGGAAATTGCTAGAAGGGAGGTCTGAGGTGAAGACAGAGGTCTAATGCCCAACCCAGGGAAGTCATGAGAAGTGTAACTTAGCCAGTTCAGAGCTGATGTTCTTAGCCATGGACCAGGACTGTTTACACATGATAAATGCATTGGCGCCTGGGTGTTCTCCAGTCTAGGTGGCCGGAGCCCAGCTGAAAGACCTGGAAGTGTAGCTGTGCTCTCCTGGGGGAGAGTGTGAGGGCCCTTTTCTATCCCTGACAGAATGTGGGCTCACCTGCTCTCCTCTCCCCCAGCACTAGGCACCCTAAGCTTCCTATCTGTGCTGTCTCAGAAGAGCCATGCGGAGCGAGTGTAGCATATGGTACCTATGGGGGGTGACTTGTTTCTTGTTTTTTCTTATGAAGAACATGGAGTGGGACTGACAAGAGAGGAATGAATGAACATTCTCACAAAGTCTCTGGGGACAAGAGCCAACACCTCGGAAGTTTCCCCACCCAGACATGAGTGAGCAAGGAAACCATCTCTGCACCTGGCGCATCCAGGCTGATGGAGCAGCTACAGGTTATCCATTCCCCAGAAGGGAACAGCCCTCCTCTTCAGGGTACTTTGGTCGGACTTGCTACCAGCACCTATGGAGCCCCACCACTATCCCTCTCACCAGACTCAAGCATCCAAAGAAGCCCAGAAAATATTTTCTCAATTAAGTTCATAATCATTTAATCCTACCATAACCAAAGAGAGAACATTAGGGAGGCAGAGGGACATAGTACCCTCCTAAGGAGACTGCTCCTTTCTGGGCCAGAAACTACTCTCCTCCATGACTGTCCAGGGAATCAGATATGGTTTCATGTCTGATACAACAAAACCTCTCCATCCTAATGCTCTGTCTAGTCCTTCAAGACTTTGCCCTCACCTTCACGATTAGCCTCTAAGGAAACTGTTCAATATGAAGGAAAGAGCAAGGGTGTTAAGAGTCCACAAGATCTGGATGTAATACCCACCTACGCCTAGGGGTTGAACTGCTTAGTAGTCACCACGAGCAAAGAACGAAAGCAAAATTATGGGAGAAAATTCTAGGCACAGCAAACCCTTCCTGAGTCCCATTGCTGCTTCACTGCTTTGGGGATACAGGCAGAGCTGATACAAGCAGACTTGAAAATACCTGGGTATTGATGAAGATACTTTGTTTAACCCAACTCTAGTCATGCCCTTGAACTTTTTCCTAGGCCTGTCTGTGCAGTTCCTTCTAAAATCCAGTTTCAGCAAGAACCTGCTAAAAGTAAGTTTAACCAGAGTCTCTCCACTCTCGATACCTTATCACTGATTATATCTAATTGAGTTCTTCGTCCTCCACCATCCCCTAGGTAATATCTGATCACACTGGCTTATCTTCAGCAAAGAATCCAACTTATGTCAGTTTTACCCAAATCCCCATGTCTTGATGTTTCTTCTTAATAACTTTCCATCTGCTGATCCCCATCCTACTCCTTAACTATATATTCCTACTTGTTCATGCTGTGTTTGGATATGAACACAGTTCTATACTGAGGTCTTTTTTCCCTATCACAATAGTCCAGAATAAAGTCTATTTGTTACCACTTTAGCTGCTGCCTAGTCCTTGGTTTTCTTTGACAGTTTTTTCACTGTACTCTCATACCTCCGCCATGCTGGGACTAGGCTGCTGCCGGAACAAAAGACCCACTTCGGGGTTGTCCCAGACGTTCCACCAACACTGACCTAGATAAAGCTTATAGCCAGCCACCCAACAAAGGGGGCAAGGTCACCTCACTAACCATCCCAGTGTGCTAACAATGAATGTTTATAATAAATGTACGCCACTGAAAGTGGCGTTTGGTTATACAGCAACTTTATGATAAAAGAGAACTGAGAAAATAACTAAATGAAACTCTGTATACAATATGACTTAGAATTAACATCAGTCTTATTCCTTGATTACATTATACTAATATAAATTGTATATCCTTCTAATTGAGATACAATTGTCGTATTACATTATATTCATTTCATGTATATAAAAGTTTTATATAGATAGATAATGAAAAAGCCAGTGGAAGATTAAATTCAGCCTATCCAATATTGTTAACCACCAGAGAGGGAATCTTTCTGTAATTTGTATAAAGGTATCCTACGTATAAGACACAGCTTTGACAAAAGATACCTGAGAGTAAAAAGTTAAGCCCCAGATTTGAGAAAGACATTTGCAATGAATTCAACCAACAGTGAATTAGTATTAACACAGAAAATGTTTTACTGTTGTCTCTCTTTTTCTAACTGATTTCTTCTGTATAGGAAGAATGAGAAAAAGACATAATAATGAAATAAGACAGTCACTGCAATAAGCATATGACAAGGTAGCTGACCTCCAACCTCTCACATGCAGATATTCGTTGTGTCCTATGTAAACCTCACAACATCTATCCTTTGTTTGTGTATGTGTCACAACAATTTCCCAGAAATAGCAGTGAAGCCCTCATATATCACTAGTGAATTTATATTTTGGTACAATCACTTTGGAAGCCGATTTGCCAGAACTGGGTGTAGGCCAGAGGTTTGGGAGGGTAGGGGTGGTAAGAGGATTCAGAGTAGGGAGCAGAACAGGCAGATCTACTGAAATAAACTGTTGAGGGGATCAGCAGGAGAAATAGGAGAGGTCTGCCGTACCATGTGGGTCACCTCCCTGGCTGGGCATAGAACTTGTGCTGCAATGGCTGCTGATAGCTTCATAGTGCTGAGACTTAACTCACTGCACCACCAGGGAGGCCCCATTTTGCCATTATCTAATAAAATGGAAACTCTGCGTAGCCTTTGACCAATCAAGTCTATTTAGGCATTATAGAAAACATGGATTTAAAATACATGTACAAGAGTGCTCATGGTGGCATTGTTCCTAGCCAGGAAAAATCAGAAACAATATAAATGTTCTTTAGCAATAGATTATGATATATGCATACACTATAATACTATAAATGATACTTTACAGTCACATGCAACATGGAAGAATTTTACAAACATAATATTGATTTCTTATTTTTCTTTTTTTTTTTTAAAGATTATTTATGCATACAAGCACTGGGGTACAGGCCAGAGGTATGGGGGGTGAGAGGATTCACCACAGAGAGCGGGGAGCAGAACAGGCAGATCAACTGAAGCACACTGCTGAGGGGAGCAGCAGGCACAGCAGGAGAGGTCTGCTGCACCATGTGGGTCCCCTCCTTGGCCAGAGGCAGGGATCGAACTCGTGCTGCAGTGGCTGCGGTTTGCTTCATAGTTCGGCACTTAACCCACTGCGCCACCAGGGAGGCCCCTGATTTCCTATTTTTCAAAAGCTCTTTAGGATTTGATGGGTACAAAACCAAACACACGCACATACACACACAGAGTATTGTTGGGGTTTATAATTTATAAAGAAATAACATATATAACAAATAACATAAACCCTAAAAGGAAATGGAAGAATTTTGTTGTAAGGATGTCATACAATATTCATTGAAGTGTTGTAATATTACTATAATATCATTAATGCTAAAATTAGATTTTGGCAAATTAATGATGTGAACTAAAAATCCTAAAGCAACCATTAAAATGAAAGAGACACAGCGAATGAGCCAACAAAAAGATTAAATCATTAAATTTACTCAATCCAAGGGAGAGAGGTACTTTTTCAGTCCTGCTGTTTCCAAATTCCAAAACAAAAACTGACTGCCTCCCAGGAGGGCCAGCCCCTGCCCGGAGGGGACCCAGCTGCTCACAGCAGAGTCCACATGCGGTCACCTCCACCTGTCCCAGCTACTTCTGCAATCTCATGCACATGCAAACACACCCTCCCTAGACACACAGATCCCTTCCCCCTACGCACACATAGGTCCCTATCTTGACCACAGGGCTCTCCCAGTATTACCCAAACTGCAGGAGCTGCAGGTCACACTGGTTAATACCCAGTTTCTGCCTGTGGCCTGGGGACAAGTCTTGTCCCGAACCATAACTTGTTCCCTCACAGATTCTATTGGTTCATTATGTAAAACGGCAGAAATCCTTCTTAATGTGCTTGCCCTAAGAACAATACCAAGAGCCACAGAAATGAAAATGTTAGTGCACTGTCACTTCCACCAGCCTCTCCCTAGAGTCCTTCCTAAGGTGTGGGTTTCTGATTTCCTCCTTTGAGTTCCAGGAAATGACTCCCCACTGGGACTCTCCTAAGGCTCCTCCCTAAGTTACAGGTCTACTCACCCATCCCTCCAGCTCAGCCTCATAGATCAGTGCCTTGGAACTGCACACCGACTTAGCCTTACCTCTTCAGAGGTGAATGCAAAGCCACAGAGGGCTGTACCTAACAGAAGATCACTCTAGGCTAACAAGATTGGGGGTGAGAAGTGGTTTAGGGGGTGGTTTGGAAGCAGGAAAACTTAAAAGATTAGGACTGATCTCTCCTTTTAGAATTGGCAAACCTAAGTCATATCCCAGCTCTATCATTTCAAATCTACGGCATTTTGAAAAAGTTAACGACTCTAACCCTAAGAGTTTTCACCTATAAAATGGGTAGTTAATAAAGATGATTCCTCTTAAGATTGTTGTTAGTATCTTGGACCAGACTGATGTATGGTAAATACTCCCCAAATGCTGTTAATATTGTTGCTGAAGCTGAGAATGCTTGCTGTCTGCTCAACACTGCCTTTCCTGTGACGTCTGATGGGGGAAGCTGTGGCATGGAAAGAAGAGTGCAAAAGGACCCAGATTTAAGACCTTATTCTTCTTGCTAGGTGAGACTAGCAAATAAACCGCTTAGAATCTGAGCCCTGATGAAATTAGTTTTTTTTCATTCATTCACTCGCTTAAATCCAAAGGTATGCTCTAAGTGGTAGCTGAAACTGCTTATTAAACTCCCACATTATCCTTCAAGACAATGCTTTCTAAGCATGTGTTTCTTATAGGAAGCCTTGTGCAGGACCCTGGACTGGAGATGAATAATCCACAATCTCCCCACTAGCAACACTTTCATTCTAGCAAGTCAACGATTATTGCATGATAAAGACATGACTCATGGAAGACTCAGATAGTTAACAGTTTTTATCAGTAAGTCATTTTTATTAATGGATGTAAATTGATTTCCTTAGACATCTTGCACACTTAATAGGCTACAGTATAAATAAAACTTGTACATTCATTAAGAAACCCAAAACTTCCTATGACTCACTTTATTGTGATACTTCACTGCAGATGTTGCAGTATCTCTGAGGTATACCTGCATGCATTTTACCCTGCTCTCCTAGAACTTACATTCTGGAAGGAAAACAAGTGTCTCAATACACTGAGGACAAGATCAGTCAGGAGGTCCCAGTCAGCTTAAAGGCACTTAAGGAAAAAGTCTCTGTGGCCTGTTACATTTAAAAAGATCAAAAATCACCCCAGCAATTTTCCTCTCTTTGCCAGTGTGCCCAGGAATAGAAGTGATGTGACCATTCCTGGCTGGTCCTTTTCTCCTTGACAAGTCCCACCTGGTCTTTCTCAGAGTTGTTGAACAAAGATTTCCTTTCCTCCTAACCAAGGGTCTTATCCTTTTTAAAAGTTTGACCTCTGCCCCATCACATTTTTCTGTCCTCATACCACACCTACTTTTCCCCCAGTCTTTTACTCAACAAATACATGGAATATCACAGATAAACAGCTATCTTAGAAGTTTACATTTCACCCACATAGGGCCAAGAGTTCCCAGGGCAAGGAATGTCATGCTTATCTTTGTAGTTCCTAAAACACCTTCATAGCACTTGTCTGTGGCCCAAAAGAGTAGACATATTTACAGGAAGAGGATTTTTATCACAAAACCCTCAAGTCCTAAAACAGAAATTGGTTTTTACCACTGACAATTTTCTTGTCTCTGATCCCCACTCCTAGGGCAAGGGCCATAGCTAATGGGTAAGAATGGAAATACCAATACATTTGGCGTGTCCTAAACCAACTTCTTCCTGGTAGGATTCCGTGGACTGTTTGAGTGACAGCCCTGCTGATGTAGCCTCTTACCTTCTGTATATGACCATCATCTTTGCCAACACCCTGATCATCTGCACAGTAACTGCCCCGGGGATTCTGCATCAGTCCATGTACATGCTCATCACTCTGCTCCTGGCTATCAACATCTGTACTGCCATAGTTGTGATGCCCAAAATGCTGGAGGACTTTGTGCCTTTTACTAGCCCCATATCATGGCAAGGCTGCCTAGCCCAGATATTCTTTACCTACTTCACCCTCCTTCTAGACTATAACCTCTTCCAGGCCATAGCCCTAGCTCATTATGCGGCTATTTGCCACCCACTCGGCTATACTGACCTGATGACCTCCTCCCACCTGCTGGGCATTCCAGCCATTCTCGCCCTGACATGGAGTCTGGGAGTAGCAGTGCCTTGGTGGTACTGACCTCCCAAGCTCAAGTGTGCTGGACAGCAGTGATTCGACACTTCACCTGTGAATACACTGCACTACTGAACATAACTTGCAGAGATTTCACCTTCAACAACCCGCTGAATCTGGCCATGTGGTTGATCACTGTGCCTTTTGATCTAACCCTGCTGGAAAGCTCATACACCTGCATCATCTATGCTGCCTTCCAGATCTCTTCTGAGGGAGCCCAAGTCAAGGCCTTGAACACATGTGGCTCCCACTTGCTGGTGATCCTCAACATTTACCTTTCTGGTCTCTCCACTTCCATTGTATTCCAAGTGGCTAGACTGTGTCTCAAAATGTCAAGAACCTGCTCAGTGGCATTTATTTGCTGCTCCCAGGTGCCCTGAATCCTCTTATTTATGGGGTGAGGACCAGGAAGATCTGGCAACATGCAGAAAAGATACTCTGTGGGAAGGAAGCAACCCAGGAGGCTGGGGAGAAGACAAGGAGGCTTCAAAACCTGACAGTAGAAGGAAAATCGCCAGGGTGGGAGGACTTGATTAACTCAGGAGGTTCAGTGATATGACCTCTGGGGACAGGAGATAAGCAGGTGACACTGAGGGACAGGATAGACTATCCTGTTATCATGAGCTCAATGCTGGCCAATCAATGATCGCTTTTTTAATTCTTAGAATGCTGTTTTCATTCCAACAATAAAAGTGCTTTACCTGTTTTTCCTTCTTAGTGTAGTTTCTGTCCTCTTCTCACTGACTCCTGAGAAAGTCCCAACTAATATCTGGAAATATGGTGCTCCACTGTAAAGAGCAAATCAGACAAACATAACTACCCTGAACACCATCTGAAAGTAACTGATAAGTTCCTTCACTGAGGCCCAGTTTCTCCCAATACAGCCTAAAACTTGACAAGAAGCCCAGTCTCATCAAATATCAGGTCAACTTCAAGGCCTCCAATCTAATCCAACTCCACAGGCAGGGCTCTAGAGTTCACTCCAGAACACAGGGAACTCTATGACTAGCATGGGCAAGGAAAGCTAACCCCATCCCTCATAAAAGATGAAAAAGATGCCAGGCTGAGCCAGGTCAGGCTCCATGAGGACCCAACATCAGAGGGAAGGACTAGGAAGATAGAAAGGTAAGTCATTAATACCTGGAAAAGTATCAAGGGGTATCCAGTGATGGTATCTCTGTTGCCACATCACACCATGGGCTACCTACCAGCATTCTTTAGAAATAGTCATTAGTACCATCAAATCTAATCCAGAAACCCCAGAACCAAAGCAGAAAATATATTCTTAAAATCCTGTTCTTCTAGAACCACATTCAGTACCAAAGTCTATGTTAGACTTTCTCATTCACCAGAGAAATAGAATCAGTAAAGGGTATACATGTGTGTACGTGTATAAACAGATAAGCTATAGATATAGTTACATAAATAGAGACACAGATACATGTTGATTTTACATAGTTGGCTCACACAACTGTGAAACTGGCTAGTTGGAAGTAAGCAGAGCAAGCCAGCAGATTGGAGAACTAGAGAATTGCTACTGCAACTCAAGTCTAAAAACAGCCTAGAGTCTTTTTGTTCTTAAGGCCAACTAATTGGATGAGGGCATCCAGATTAGAAAATATGATTTACTCAAAATCTACAAATTTAAATGTTTATCTCATCTAAAAGAAAATCTTTACAGCAATATGTAAACTAGTATTTGACCAAATAGCTAAGTACCACAGTCTAGCCAGTGTACACATAAAATTAATCCTCCTCAGAGAAAGCCTAGCCAAATGTAGATGGTTTACTCCAGCACAGAGCTAAACTACAGAGAATAACATTTCCTAAAATGCAAGGAAATCTGTCAAGCCATTAACTGAACATACAACTAAGGATTATAGACTTCAGAGACTGAAACACAAAAGTCTCTGACAGATTGGAAGTCTCAAATGGAATATTACTGTCTTCAACCTTTAAAAAGTAAATTCTTAAGAATGACGTCAAGATACGACAGTTAAATGCCTGATTCTCAAGGAAACAACCATAATCATACAAAGAAACAGGAAAAAATAGTCCATTCAAAGGAGCAAGATAAAATGACAGAAACAAGATAAAGTGAGGAAGCCCAACTATCAAAGCCACTGGGTGAGGACTCTAAAATAACTGCCTTAAATATGTTTAAAGAACTAAAAGCAAACATGGACCAATAAATACAGAAAATCTGGGAAACATTGTGTTAAATCAGAATACCAACAGAGATAGAAATTATTAAAAGGACCAGAGCATAAATTCTAGAATTGAGAACAATAACTGGGGTGAAAATTTCCCTAAGAGTACACAATAGCTTGGAGCAGGAAGAAGAATCAATGAACTTGAGGCTAGGACTGATGAAATTAATAAGTCTAACAAACAGAAAAATAAGGACAGTGAACAGAATCAAAGGGACTTGTGGAACACTATCAAGTAAACTGAGAGATGCATTATGAAACTCCCAGGAGGAAAAGAGGGCAAAAGGGTCAAAAATATTATCTGAACAAATAATGGCTGAAAACTTCCCAAATTTAATGAAAAATGTGACTAACCAAAACAAGTAATTCAGTTGAACCCCAGGTAACATAAACTCAGAGACTCACACCAAGCCATAGTCAAATTGCTTGACCATATAGAAAAAATTAACAAGGGTTGACAAGGGTATGGAATAACTAGAACTTTCATATACTGCTGGTAGAAATGTAAAATGGTACGGTCACTATAGAAAAGTAGAAACAGTTAGGCAGTTCCTCAAAAAGTTAAAGTTAACACATAACCAACAATTCCACTTCTATATAGCCAAAAGAATTAAAAGCAGGAATTTAGATTCTTGTGCATCAACATACAGTAGAGATAATTCAAGTGTCCATTAACACAAGAGTGGATAAACAAAATGTGATATGCTTTGTATGAGATACTTACAACAGGCAAATTCAGAGACAAAAAGCAGAGAGGTTACCAGGGACAAAGGGGAGGAGGAAATGGAACTGTTTTATATAGTTTCTGTTTAGGATGATGAAAAAGTTCTGGAAATAGTGGCGATCGTTGTCTACCACATATGGATTTAATGTTACTGAACTGTATGCTTAAAATGCATTTAATATTATGTATAATCTCTTTTAAGGCATTTATTAATATCAGAATTCTAGGTAGCATGTGAGTTTTCAAATTTCCTCCCAGTACCCTCAAAAAACATGTGGTTTTTCAAATTTGACCTCTGTATAAAAGTTAATGAAAAAATGACTCTCACACAATCACTTAAAAATGCTTATCTTTATTTCAGAATTACATACAGAATAGGTCCCATCAGCACTTCTCATGGATTATGACTTCGTTTTGCTTCTTTGGACACAACAGTTAAAGCAGCAAAACTAAGTCTGCTTACCAAAACTGACTTAATTACTCTTATATCCAAAGATGTCTTCTGTTGGTATCTCTAAAGCTTTTTTTTAGATATAAGGAAAAGTTTGTTAAAGAGAAAAGAAGAGAAACAAAGCCAATTTTAAGAAATTATACTTTCAGATCATATTCAAACTGTACTTCAAACCAAGTGATACTTCTGCTGCAAAAAGGCCCAGCAAAGCCATTACCACTTCATGTAAGCCTACCACCTCTATCTATGCTCAGAAAGTAGTTTGGCTATCAAAGAAGTGCTGGTCTCTCCTAAGTCTTTTCTCAGGATCCACACATCAGACACTCATCTCTATTCTCCAAAGAGCACACCATGGCTGCTGTGTTCCTCTCCTTCTCTTCTTCCTCTTTGGAGGTCTTTTCCTTATCTTTCAGCTTCTCCTTATTTAGCGTGAACTGGATTGGATTAGCTGCTGGTCTTGTCCTTAAATAATACATCCCAGTCTTCAAACCCTACAAGGGAAATAACACTATCAGAAGAAATTCTAAAGATACTAGACAATTACAAAAATAAGAAACAACAAAAATAAAATCATAAATACTTAAGACCAACATTTAAAATGCATTTCCATAAACCAGATCAAATCACTTTCTAAACTTTAGAGTCTATTTACTGTAGGAAGCCTTCTCAAAAATACCTAGAGAAAAAGTCAGACAGCTATATCCTATTCTTTTTACTCCCACAACAGTACTATCTCTTTGGAAATGTCAGCTATTTTGTTCTCTTTTTTTGTTTCTATCTATATAATTTCCAAATTTGCTTAAGACAACATTGGTTACATGTTAACGTATGCTTTTGATTATAACTATTCAGAGGGGTAAATTAGGTCCCTGGATAGCAACAGATTACAACTACTTCAAAGTTCATCTCATTCCATATTCCCAGTCTTGACACACAGACGTTCAATAAATGTTCATTAAACAAGAAAATAAGTTTGTAATTCTATATGAACACCCAGCACATTAGCAGGGAATAAGAATACAATCTAGAAAGTCAGAACATTATAGTCAGCAAAGACTAGCTAAGTAATTGGCTTTATATAGATAATTAAAGCAGCAAAACAATGGATGTTTTTGAATAACGGGTTTATAAGTGTAGTTTTATTTTAGCAATGATAGCAATGCACAAGAAGACCTATGAAGGGTATAAAAAGAGAGTTCATTAAAAAGTTAACAAAAATGATGGCAGAATAAGAAGGAACAACCACAATTTGAAGAGAGATTGCATGGAGAGTAAAAGGAGGATCATAGGTTTCCAACTTACAAATTAAATAACCCTAACAGAAACAAGAAAATCCAAAGTGAGAAAATGATCTGATACAAAAACCATGAGTTGGTTGTAACATATTGGATATGAAGTGAAAGAACTTCTCGGTGGCAATATTTAATAGATAGCAGACCATTAAACTGTCCCAAATATTCCAAAATATCCCACTTGACAGTAAGTCCCCCTTGATTTCCCCTACCAACCTGCTTCCAGCCATAGAAGTGCATGCTAGTGAGTTTGCCGTAGTTAGGCTCAGCAATATGTATGTTCAAAGACTGACTCTGGTCAATGAAAGCACCTCTCTCGGCTGCCATCTTGAGAACAGTTTTCTGAGAGATTTCCCACACAGTCTTATAAAGTTGCTTCAGGTCATCAGGAATTTCTGGTATGCTCTGGAGAAGGTAAACCAAACGTTTAATGTACTCAGTTGAAGAAAGCAATATAATTAACAGGCTCTGACCTTGGTTCTATTATCTGCCAGATCTCACCCAACCATAATCATACAACTTGATCCTTATCAAATTTCTGAAGACTGCTCATCACTGGCTAGGAAGTACAATAAAACTATCTACAAACAAAGTATCAGGTGGTGGTTACTAAGATACATCAGTAATTGGTTATGATGTTCTTAACATTCACTGTTCTAGGGGCACTTAATAAAGAAAAGTCACAGCTAAGCAGCAATACAATTCATTAGGGCTATAACTCACAGGGATATGACCAAGGGAAGTAATGATAAACTCCTTTATAAACTGGGACTCCACAAACGCCACTTAGAGTCACCAAAAATAAGGTCTCCTCAGGTCTAGGGTTAACATGCATCAAAACACACAGATTGGCGAATGCTACAGTTTCTGTCAGCATACACAAAAATTAATTAAAGGAATATTTACCTGTGTTACCAGGTCAATCAGTGTCAGCCAGAAGCCTTATTTACAAACAAATTCTTGACGCAAATATCTTATCATTAAACACTATCTGTTGTTCTAGCTTTTGGACTACCAATCCTCAATCTCTAACATATTTTTTAGTTAAGTTTGACTCTCTAATCTCAGACTTCTATCAGTAGTTCCCAAACTTTGATGTGTTTTGGAGTCAGTAAGAAGATTAAAAAAAAATACTGATGCCTGGCTCCTGCTACCAGACATTTTGTTTTAACTGGCATAGGTATAATGCAAATTTCAGAATTTTTAAGTGCTTCCCAATTGATCTAATATGAAAAGAAGTTGGAAGCTACTGCTTTATATTATTGCACAAGTGAGAGGGTAAGGCCTGGTTGTGTGAAGATGGATATAATCCCAGCAAAACAATGCAGAGGTGAACAGAGCTACATGAGACTATTCAATCACACTGAATGGCCATTTTTTCTCTCTATTGCTGGGATAAGTGAAAGGTACTACAATTTCCAACTTAGCTCCTGAAGAGATACTTCATTCTTTACCTGGATAGACCCATTGCATGCAATAATCTGGTTTTTCATCTCTTCATTCCATAAGCCCCGCTCAGTCAGGTCTTTCAGTAAGTGAGGATTTACAATCTTAACAGAAAAACAGAAAAAACAAAAGAGTTAGCTAGGAACTAAACAGAATCACAGGACTAGAGCTGAAAGTAAAATACTGAACACTTATTTAACACTGACTACTGCTAAGTTCTATTTCTTATAAAACTGAGAGGTCTATCCAACCACACAAAAGCTACATTCCTTTAAAATCTTGGTACCTATGTGGCGTTTGCAAAAGTGAAAAGAACTAACATTACCCAAGGTAGATAAAAAAAAAAATGTGAGATCTTATTTTCTTTCCCAAAGTAAACATATAATAAATACAAGAAAAATTAGAAGTGTATCCACTCCAAAACTTAGGGAACTTTATTATTTCATAATAACTGGAAATTTACAAATAAAAATCTTTTAAGTTAATAGTTCTTGACCCTAGTTGCACATTAATTGCCTGAGAACCTTTAAAAAATACTGGTCTCACCCACCAGAAATTCTCATTGAGAACCACTGTTTTATACCATATGACCCAGCAATCCCACTCCTAGGGATCTACCCAAAGGACACAAAAACACTGATCCAAAAGAGCACCTGTACTCCTATGTTTATTGCAGCACTATTTGTAATTGGTAAGACCTGGAAACAACCCAAATGCCCAAAAGTAGAGGACTGGATCAAGAAGATGTGGTACATACACACAATGGAATATTATTCAGCAATCAGAAATGAGAAACTAGGGCCATTTATAGAAACATGGATGGAGCTAGAAGGAATTATACTCAATGAAACAAGCCAGAAAGCAAGAGAAAAATATCTGATGGCCTCGCTTTTAGGAGGAATGTGAAAGAACAACAACCACAACAAAAAATAAAAAAGAAGAAAACAAAACAAAACAAACAAACAAAACACAAGAGAAAGCTAAAGGAAATGGGCAATCATAACCAAAAACAACCAAACAAACAAATTAAAAACTCAACAAGATCAAAAGATCAAAGATAAACCCAAGGGACCATGGAGGCGGGGAGAGAGAGGAGAGGGCAAAGACAGGGATGAGGGCATAAAGAGCACAAGGGACTGAGGTGATGGTGCACAGGTGAAATGGTGGTGGGAACCCCCTGGGGACTACAAACGATGTCAAATACAATTAAATATAATAATAATAATAAAAAAAATGAGAACCACTGTTTTAAATGATGCTTCTATATACATCTTGAGTATCATCAGTTTAGGCATCCAGGGTTACAGACTCTATCCTGATAATCACAGAATGGTGAAATATCATGTGAATTCTCTATCAACAATTACTTTCATATTCAACCTTCAATCATTCACCTTTCTGGCAGATATTTATTAAATGTCTACATGCGCTAAAGTAACATAAAACATTTAGAGACAAAATTTTGCCCCCCTCTTGAGTATAAGGGGAATTCTCAACGTGAGCTAGCGTTTAGTCCCAACATCAGGCCTTTTGCATATTGGTGTGTAACTGTGATCTTCTCACCTGAAATTCTCCTGACAAAACTCTTCGAGTATAGATGTTGCTGGTATAAGGTTCAATGGACTCATTATTTCCCAGGATCTGAGCAGTTGAAGCAGTAGGCATCGGGGCAATAAGTAAACTGTTTCTTACACCATATCTAAAGAAAAGGAGAATATTATATGCCAGTCCTAAAGCTATAATCTGCTAGTAAGTCAACTATATTAAGTCACTGTAATAAATGCAGCTGCCGGCGGGTACCGTTATACACGTATCTGGTGCATTGGTGGTTCAGTGGTAGAATTCTCGCCTGCCGTTATACACGTATCTGATTAACTTATTGACTTTTGAATTTAACCCCACAGGGTTGCCACTTAACAATATAGTAGTATATTTTGGGATAATTTCATTTTATTCCCTCCCCACATGTATGTTTTCTAAATTTTCTAACACATATTATTTGATTAATAAAACAACTTTAAGGCAAAGATAAATTTCTAAGAGCATTTTAAAGTTACTACTTCCTTCTACAAACATGCAAACTTCCCATATGTATTAACTCAGAAATGACAGACTCATCATGAGAGAAAATGAAAATAGCTTGTTTCCGTATTCACTCAGCAAAACACTCTGCCAGTCCCCAAATCTCTATATTTATTAGTTTGGAAGGCCTACAAAGACTCGATTTTTACATTACCCCTCCAAAGCTCTTCTAAAACCCCTAATTGACAATCAAATGAACAAAAGCACTTATGTGCCCAATGTATGTAAGTAATAAATGAAGTGAAAAATAGGGGCCTCCCTGGTGGCACAAGGGATGAAGGGTTCGTAGCCACTGCAGCATGAATTCGATCTCTGGCCAGGGAGGTGACCCACATGGCACAACAGACCTCTCCTCCCACACCCAATGTTCCCCTCAGTAGTATTTCAGTTCATCTGCCTGTTCTGTTCCCCACTCTGACTCTGGTGAATCCTCTCACCCTCCACACCTCTGGCCTGTACCCCAGTTCTTATACACATAAATAAGTCTTTTTAAAAAGTAAAAAATAAATAAAAGAAAGCACACTTAGAAATATTTGACATTTTATTAAAAAAAGAAAAAGAATTATCTCACCTGGGTTAAATTTCTAAAATAAGATCAACTAATAATACCTACTATACACTGAAATGTTTTAATTGTACCAATTTGCAGCTTACCACTAAACATACATTATCTTATAAAGTATTTTTTATAAAAATCTATTGATAGGTCATTTTAGCCCCATTTAAGAGAAAAAATGAGTTTTGGAAGTTAAAATAGCATTTTTACTTCTGAAGAACCAAGATGAAAACCCGAAACTTCCTTACTACAAAGCTTACTTACTTTGCAATCTTCTCCTTGAGAATTTTCCAGTCCCATAGGTCTGTAGGAGTAACATTCCACATATCATACTGAAGGATCTAAAAAATGAACAACCCAAATTTATGACAAATCACTGATCAAACACTGACCAAAATCAAACAAATGACTAACTACAATGTCCCCACATCACAACAATAACAAATGCTGTCTTCAAGCAGAACTATGTAAGGAATATGAGATTTTCCTGGACAAAATACTACTTTGTAATAACTGAGTATAAGCAGGCTAAGAAAACTGGCTAAGGGCTTACCTCTTTTCCATACCCTACCCTCTCAGAGGACTCTTATCATTTCTATAAACCAGGAAATTCTAACACTCAAGAAAGTCTGTTGCTAAGATTTATTTTCTTATGCTGACCTCAACTTTGTCTTGATCTGGCCCTTGACCAATCAACTCATAAAATACCTATTTTCAAACAACCATACATTGGATTTCAGCAAAACTAGAATAACATTTTACATGAAAGAGAATAATACTGCTACTAATTAAGGCATTGTGGAAGTCAAAATTCTGAGAGAGCCCCCAGATTCTCACCCCCTAATTCACAGGCCATCTATAATCTCTTATATGTAGATGGTACCTGGGAATATGATGAATGTCACTCACATAGTGGCAAAGGGTAAAGGGCTTTCCAGGTCTTATAGGTTATAAATCAACTTATTCTAAGTTAAGCAAAAGGGAGGTAATCCTGGGTGAACCTAACTTAACAGACAAGAGCTCTTAAAACAGCATCTAAACTAGGTCTCTCTCCTCTTCCTACCAGCTTTGAAGATATTGAGTTCTGGTGCTATAAGGAAATGAATTCTGCCAACAACCAGGAGAATTAGAAGAGGATCCTGAACTCAGATGAGATCATAGCCTCCATAAACACCTAGACAGTGGGTTCGTGAGACCCAGAGAAAAGCTTAGCCTGACCCATGAAAGCTGAGATAATGGATGTATATTGCTTTTAATTATTGAAGTTTAGCAACAGAAAACTAATACAGCCAGCATTTTTAAGTCATTTTAGCAATGTTATTTCTAAATAAGAGAAATTAAAAGAGTATCCTTTTTATGACAGGAGACAAAGGTACTGTATTAGGTGCCTATGGATGGTGTAACAAATTACTACAAATGTGGTTAACTTATCAATAAAACAAAAGTATTCTCTTATGCGTCCCAAATCAATATTTTGGGAAGACCACACTCCCTCTAAAGGCTCTAGATGAGATTCTGTTCTTTGCCTCTTCCAGCTTCAAGGACTTTGGTTGTGTCACTGAAATCTCTGCCTCCATGGTCATGTTAACTCTTCTTCTCTGTGTCTCATGTAAGGTCAACTGTCACTGGATTTAAGGAACATCTAGATAATTCAGGGTAATCTCACCTCAAAATCCTTAATCACATCCACAAAGTCCCTTTATAAGTCAAATAAGGTAACATTCATTTGTTCCAGAGATTCAAATGTGAACATATTTTTTTTTTTTAAAGATTTATTTATTTATGCATACAAGCACTGGGGCACAGACCAGATGTGTCGGGGGGCGAGAGGATTCACCACAGAGAGCGGGGAGCAGAACAGGCAGATAACAGAAGTACACTGCTGAGGGGAGCAGCGGGCACAGCAGGAGAGGTCTGCTGCACCATGTGGGTCCCCTCCCCGGCCGGCAGCAGTGATCGAACTCGTGCTGCAGTGGCTGCGGTTTGCCTCATAGTGCGCCGCTTAACCCACTGCGCCACCAGGGGAAGCCCTGAACATATTTTTTGAGGCTATCATTCAGCTTACTATAAGAACTCATAGACAAAAAGAAATTTCAGCTATATACTTACTCCTTTGCTGACCGGAGATCCCACATAAGTCTCATATGGGCCATGCTCCTTGGCAAGGTCACAGCTGGCTTCCAAGGCTCCATAATAAATGGTCTCAAAGATTTGCTTATTCAATAACTGGGCCTCTGGACTCTCAAAAGGATATCTCATCAGAATAAAAGCATCTGCCAGACCTTGTACCCCAATTCCAATGGGGCGATGGCGGCTATTTGACGAGCGTGCCTTTAAGCAAACAGATTTAACAAAGAGACATTACTGAACAGAGAAAGTTAACATTCTCCACCAAGTTGACACATATACTCAGCTTCTTCACATCATTCCAACAATAATGATATAAATGATGACTGGCTGGCCATGATAAACGCCTTCCACCTTGGATTTCAATAAGCCAATAAACAGAGAATCTATTCATACCTCTGGGACTGGGTAATAGTTAATCTCAATAATTTTATTCAAGTTTCGGACAATGACTTTGGTCACTTCAGCCAATTTCTTAAAGTCATATGTGTGTTCTGATGTGACATACATATTTAGGGCCAGGGAAGCCAGGTTACAAACTGCAACCTAGAATACAAAGAAAAAGGGTCAATAATCACATAATTTTGACTTCTTCCCCCAAGTCAATAACACTGTTATATAAGCCCCCAATATTCTGAAGTAACATTTTTAAATTTTATCTTTGACTTCTCCTTCTTTATTATTAATTTATTTCTAAATCTCAGTACCTATTCACATCTGAGTTACAACATCAAGTATAGGTAAGATAGAGAATCTTATATTCCATAGTATATGGTTCAGTTATCAGACATATATCACATTGCGCTGTAAGCTTTAATGTCCAGCTGTCTCTGTCAGCAGATACATGCTGTCCAATATAGTAGCCATTAGCTGTATGAAGCTATTTAATTAATATAAAGAAAATTTTTAATTTGTCTTTTCAGTTTTACTATTCATATTTCAAGTATGACACAGATTATTTTCATTAATGGAGAAAGTTCTTCCAAATAACGTGCCTGGTACACTTTCGTTAAGATTCTAAAAAAACTTAACAGTAGAGGATACAATTTTGTGAAATCTGAGAAAACGCTTCACGTGATCCCCCACCCACTATATTATACTAAGTGGCAAGCTATTTTCAGGTAGGGATCACACCTTATTTGTACTTATATTTTTATACTAGCACCACGTCTGGAATATAGCAAATGCTTAGTAATGCTGAACAAATCCCTTTTTTTTTTCCATTTTGATTATGACTATCCCAATCCCAGCTCTCAACTTCTCTCATCTAATTTCCCTCATGCCCTTCACATCTACTCAACTCAAAAACATGAAGCCAAAGTACCCATGTCTAAAACATAGTTTGGATCACATTAAGTCTAATAAGTACTCAGGAGAAAAATAAAGCAGAAAAAGGAGAGAGTCCTGGGCATAAAGATAGAAGGGGTACTTTTAAATGGAAGACCTCACTGAGAATCTCACACATTAACAAAGAACCGGGAAGAGGTTAGAAAATATGTCATAGGGCTACTTGGGGTAAAAGTATTTTAACATTCAAAGTAAACAGCAAAAATTCTGAGGCAGAAGTATGCGTGGCATGTTTGAGGAACCTCAAAGATATCAGTAAGGGTGAAATAGAATGAGCAAGGAGGAAAGTAATAGTAGGTGGTGATCCCATTTGGATAGATGTTATGGGCACTCTAAGAATAGTGGATGGAAATTAATGAAGTACTAATACTTTCGATAACATGAATGAGCCTTGGAAATATGCTAAGTGCAGAAATCTGATACAAAAGGCAAAATATTGTATCACCTCATTTATATGAAATGCACACAGTAGGCAAATCTAGACTAGAAATAAACTAGTAGTTACTAAGGGGAAGGGAAAGAGGAGGAACAGATAGTGACTGCTAGGGGGCACAAGGCTTTTTTCTGGGGTGATGAAAATGTTCTAAAATTAGACAATAATGACAGCTGCATATCCTCATCAATATACTGAAGAAAACTGAATTATATGCATTTTAGAGGAATGAATTCTATGTTCTGCTTTTTATATCCCAATTAAAGAAAAGGAAAGAGGAGTATTATGCAGAGGACATTTTTGTTTTTGTTTTTCATGTAAGCCAATGTTACCTCAATTTGAAAAATAAAATTTTTTAAATCTGATTTGTTTTAAAAATGGTCACTCTAGTTTACACAATATAATCTATCTTTCTTAATAGTTACTTGAGTCTGTCATTTTCTTCCAACTAAATTTTAAGTTTCTAGAGGGCTAGGGCTGAGCCATATTCATTTATATTCCCAAAACATTTAGTAGTGTATTACACATAGTTGATGCTCAATTTTTTTTATCAAATTAAACTGCAACCTTAGCAGTATGTTTAACTCACTTTCCCTTTTCTTCCTGAATCTTCATGTATCAAGATTTTAGATCCTAGAACTTGGAATCTGCTCCTTCTGCTTCATTTCTAGTTACATCCAATGTCCAAGCATCTTAGCATGCGACTACTGCAACAATCTCTTTACAAGAAACTCTAACCTCTTCTCCTACCAAGATACCCTATAACCAAAAGTAAGAACTATCCTGCTCAGGAAAAACAAAAAAGGGGTTTCTTACCTCTATGACATGCCAGCTTTCAAAAATATGCACTTTCCTGCCATCATAGCCATTTCTCCACATATCAAGCCTTCATGTATTTACTCCACCAAAAGTTACTTGACACTGCACAAAATCCATCCCTATCTCTGATCTGTCATACATGCCAAACTTCCCAAATGCAAAGATTCTCAATAATTTTTTTTTAAAAAGTCCATGTCCTATTTCTAGATTTGCCTTTCCACAAAGCATCTGACTGGCATCTTTTCTCACCATTCATTGATAGGACTCTTTGTGCTTATATACTTTAAACTGAATGAGCATCCTCACATATTTCTGGGTTTGTCCTAAACCACCATAACTCTTTACTGTGTTTTTCTCAAGAAAATATTTTGACAACACTGTTTGTATCAGGAAAAGTTGACAATTTTTTCTGTGTGCTTCAGATTCAAAGATATTCAAGGGGTCATACCTCTTTATAATCTCTTCCTTATCATCTCTATTTTATTGCCCTTCTGCTTATATTTAACTATTCACCCATATATAGTGAATATAAGTGAGGGATTCACACATAATAATACCCTAAGAGTCTTCTCTCTAAGCAGAGATTTTACTACCTACCTCATCTTTGCTGGTATACTCTACTATTTCTGTGCACAGGTTGCTGCATTTGATTGTTCCCAGGTTCTGCTGGTTGCTTTTCCGGTTACAGGAATCTTTGTAGAGCATGTATGGTGTACCTGTTTCTGTCTGAGACTCAATGATCGCATACCAGAGCTGCTGAGCTTTTACAACTTTGCGGACACGACCCTGTTTCTCGTAACTGAAAGGGAAAGCTAATTATTATTTTAATATTCCCTAAGAAAATCTTTATGGCAAACAACTTAAAGACACTAAAACATAAAATTATGAAAACTCTGAAAAGCTTACTAAGTTTTGCTAAGGGGAAAAAAAAAAGGAACATTCATTTTATGTTGCCTAAAGCCACAGGTAAACATCAGGAAGCTACAAACCCTTTCAACTGCACCCAATTCCACTTAATCAATAATATCTTTTATAACACAAAGGAATAGAACCTAAAGTAGTCAAATCTTCTACTATTATGCCAGTATTCAATGAACTGTTGGCATGTGTGCACTGGTTGCTCTTGATCCTATGTGCTGGCTAAGTATAACTCATTTTATCAAACGTATTATATAACAAAAGAAGTAACAACCCTTGCTCTTTGATTCAATTTTCAAAAGGATCAATTTAAAAAAAAAATCTCTTTACATACTCCAAAGTGTTAAAATAGAAGTTAACACTAAAATTTTGCTAGAGTCTCAGAAAGCAAGCCTGACCGAGATAAAATAATTAACCACATTCTCTTCTAGCTGCTCCTGAAGAATCCTAGAAACTGGCTAATAACTGATGTAGCTCTGAACTTTGGGTCTCCCAAATAAGAGAAACATATGGCTAAAACATCACTTTCATATTTTTGTATACCTTTCATATAGTTTCTCAAACTCTTCTCCCCAGACATCATCTAGACCAGGACACTCATTTGGACACATCAAAGACCAGTCCTACAAAAGGAAGAACAGCACCATCCATTAGAAATTTCAACCTATAAAGAGTGTCCTGGGAACACTGCAAGGGATGAGGTGACTTCATAGATTCTTGGTAATTTTCCACAGAAAGAATTATTTTAGGCTCAGGATCAAACACCTAGTGCTACCTGTTTGTATATGACTTTTTAAGCATTTAAGTCAGAGAGCAACTACTTTAGAGAATAAAAACCCAAGAAAGCAGGAGTGACATCTCTTAACTTGGCAAAGAATGGCTTCCATAACAAGACATATAAGTGGTTTTCTCCTAAGAATGATTCAAGATGACAAAAAAGAAAGTTTATATGAATTGAGTTGCTACCACCAATGGTACCTATCTCTGACCTGATTAGTTTCCACTCGTTTCATGAAAAGATCTGGAATCCAAAGGGCAAAGAAAAGGTCTCTGGCACGTTGCTCTTCTTTTCCTGTGTTCTTCTTTAAATCAAGGAACTCAAAGATGTCTAAATGCCAAGGCTCCAAGTAAATAGCAAATGCCCCAGGTCGCTATGGCAAAGAAATCAGAATGAAACAAAAAAACTTTAGATTTTTCCAAAGCACTTTTATAGTATGTCCTTTGATCTTGATTATAATTAATGTATTGATACAGATAAAATACTATAAAAACATAAAACTAGTATTTTCCTTACAATCCTAGGCGTGAAAAATAGCAACTGACACCAAGAAAATGTGAGAGAAAAATAACTTGTCCAAAATGTCAAGGGGTCACACCTTGTCATGTTAACAGTATATATTTGCTAGTTTGTTCTCTCAGCTAGTCAACTCACTTTATACTCTCTATGTATGTAAACTCCAAAGAAAGCTGCATTAACTTTTGACAATAAGTTGTGTTCTTACTGAAGATCAAAAAAGTGGTATGTCTCATCAAAGTCCCCAGATTTGTTTTAAGTTCATCAGATTTTGGAAATTCATAAATTAAAAGCTGATTAGTATGTAAGAGACAAGTTGAAATTGTAAATTACCCTGCCAATAACACTGCGTAAAAAACCCAATCCTCTGATTTTTATTTCTCCCTCTATAAAATAAGCAGAACAGGCAGATCAACTAAAATACACTGCTGAGGAGAGCAGCAGACAAGGCAGGAGAGGTCTGCTGTACCATGTGGGTCTCCTCCCTGCCTGGGGATTGAATTCGTGCTGCAGTGGCTGCGGAAGTTCCATAGTGCAGGGCTCAACACCTTGTGCCACCAGGGAGGCACTTAAAGTATTTAGTAAATTAGGGGGCCTCCCTGGTGGCGCAGCAGGTTGAGCACCACACTACGAAGTATCTGCAGCCACTGCAGTGTGAGTTTGATCCCCAGCCAGGGAGGTGACCCAAATGGCACAGCAGACCTCTCTTGCTTCGCTTGCTGCTCCCCTTTAGCAGTATACTTCAGTCTGCCTGTTCTGTTCCCCACTCTGTCTCTGGTGAATTCTCTCACTACCACCCCATCCCAGCCTGTACCCCAGTTCTTGTATGCATAATTAAATAAATCTTTAAAATAAATAAAGTAAATTATACCTCATTAAGTTGATTTTAAAGTGAAGGGGAAGAGAGTCAAATAGAAACATACATAATGAACATCTTATTATAAACATACATGTATAAAGGTTTTCCATTCTGATTTCTAATACTTTCAAATAACAGAACATACCTTATTTCCACCTTGATCCACATAGCGAGCTGTGTTGTTATATACTCTCAGCATTGGTACAAGGCCATTGGAATTACCATTAGTCTGAAAGAGAGACTCAGAATAAAGGCATCTGGAGATGAAGGGGAATCAGCAAAGAAAAGAATGAAATGACTTGAGTGAACAATTATTCTCCCCCAACCTATAAAGTTTCATCTGCTCTCCATCTCCCCTCTTTCTGCTTTCAAAACATAATGCCCACCATAAATAAAGTGTTGTTGAATAAGTTATAATTATGCAGTTGTTTCATGCATCTCTAATATACAATCAAATATTAATATAACAATTACAAGTCGAAAGAATGTAAAATTAGTGTAGCTAAGTTCAAACTCCACACCTCCAAAAGGTCATTCTATACAGACATACTTTGGATAAAGCAAAAGCACTACAATGTCAAAGATAAAGGCAAGTTATAAGTAGAATTATATAGAACAGATAAACCAGACAATAAATAAGTAATGGAGATTCTCAGCAATAAATGTATTCTAGTATGAAGATAAGAAATACAGATGCCCTATAATCCACCACCATCAACAAAAACTAGAAAAAAACCCACATGGTCCTATCAACAGATACCAAGAAAGCTTTCAACAAAGTTCAGCATCCATTTATGATGAAGGCCCTCAAAATTCTCAGGATAGAAGGACCATGTCTTAACATAATAAAGGCCATATATGACAAGTCCATAGCCAATATCATTCCAATGGTGAAAAGCTAAAAGTCTTCCCTTTAAGATCTGGAATACGACAAGGATGCCCTCTTTCACCACTGCTCTTTAATATAATACTAGAAGTCCTAGCCAGAGCAGTAAGACAAGAAAAGGGCATACAAGGAGTCCAAATAGGGAAAGAAGAAGTAAAACTATCACTGTTTACAGATGATATGATAATATACAGAGAATCCCAAAAGCTCTACAGAAAATCTAATCAACCTAATCAGCCAGTTTAGCAAAGTAGCAGGATACAAAATCAACACACAAAAATCAGTAGCCTTCCTTTATACAAACAACCAATCTGAAGAAGAAGAAATCAAAAAACCATCCCTTTTGTAACTGAAACAAACAAACAAAAAAATCAAATACTTGGGAATAAATCTAACAAAAGAGGTGAAGGACCTTTACAAAGAAAATTACAAAACATTGTTAAAAGAAACAGAAGAAGATACAAAGAAATGGAAAAACATCCCTTGCTCATGGATTGGAAGAATTAACATCATCAAAATGGTCATCCTACCTAAAGCAAACTAGATTCAATGCTATTCCAATAAAAATTTAAATGTCATTCTTCAAAGAAATAGACAAAATATTGATGAAATTCATAGGGAGACACTAAAAACCTTGAATAGCCAAAGCTCTCCTGACCGTAAAAAAGGCGAGTGGAGGTATCATACTTCCAGACTTCAAACTTTACTACAAAGTCACAGTAATAAAAACTGCATGGTATTGGAATAAAAACAGACACACAGACCAATGGAATAGAATAGAAAGCTCAGAAATAAACCCACAAGCTTATGAACAAGTAATCTTTGACAAAGGAGCAAAGAATATGCAATGGAATAAAGATAGCTCGTTCAAATAAATGGTGCTGGGCAAACGGGACTGCTGCATGCAAAAGAATGAAACTAGAATACTGCCTTTCACCATGCACAAAAATCAACTCAAAATGGATTAAGGACTTAGACATAAGACCTGAAACCATAAAATATATAGAAGAAAAAGTAGGCAAAACCCTACATGACATACACATCAATGACATCTTTAGAGACACAGCACCTAAAGCAAAGACAGTGAAGGAAAAGATAAACAACTGAGACTACATCAAACTTAAAAGTTTTTGTACGGCAAAAGACATGCTAACCAAAACAAAGAGAAAACCCACCAACTAGGAGAAAATCTTTGCATACAACATTACTGACAAGGGACTTATCACACAGATCCACAAAGAACTAACCAGACTAAACAAAAACAAAGTAAACAATTCAGTCAAAAAATGGGCAGAAGAGCTAAAAAGGCAATTCTCCAAAGAAGAAATGCAAATGGCCAACAGGCATATGAAAAAATGCTCATCTTCTCTTGTCATCAGATATGCAAATCAAAACCACTATGAGATACCACCTTACACCAGTGAGAATGGCACATATCAAAAAAATTAGCAACAATAAATGTGGGCGAGGATGTGGAGAAAAAGGAACTCTCTTACACTGCAGGTGGGAATGCAAGCTGGTCCAACCATTATGGAAAGCAGTATGGCGGTTCCTCAATCTACTAAGAATGGAACTTCCATATGATGCAGCAATCCCACTCCTAGGAATATACCCAAAAGACAAAAAACACTGATTCAAAAGAATACCTGCACCCCTATGTTTATAGCAGCACTATTTGCAATAGGTAAGACCTGGAAACAACCTAAATGCCCAAAAACAGATGAGTGGATCAGGAAGATGTGGTACATATACACAATGGAATACGATTCAGCAGTCAAAAAAGATAAACTAGATGCATTCATAGGAACATGGATGGAGCTGGAAGGGATTATGCTCAGTGAAATAAGTCAGAAGGCAAAAGAAAAATACTGAATGGTTTCCCCCCCAGGCAGAATGTAAGGGAACCAAATAAGGATTAAGGAAAAGAACAACAACAACAGTAATAATAAAAACACAACAAAAACAAAAAGACAAGGACAAATTGGGGACACTTGGTGGGGAGGGAGCTGGAGAGGGTTGAGGGCAGATAAGAGCACAAGGGACTGAGGTGATGGTGCACTGGTGATGGGGAATACATAGGGATTACAAATGATGTCAAATATATATAAAGAAGGAAAGAAAAAAAAATAAATGTGTATTTGCATTCCAGATTTTAAAAAAAAGAAATTTGTGTAAAAAAAGAAGCATAAATCAGAAAATTCTAGATAGTTCTGGAAGGAATGATACTTATATAGCTATAAAAAAATAAACATATTTTCTTATATTGATTTAAAAAAGTAGTAGCATAACTGCACTTTCTTATATTCAGTGTAGTTGAATTATAAAATATATTGTTTACCTTTTCTTCTTGTTACAAATTCTTATTTATAACTTTGCTTAGTTGTACCTTTTTTGTAATTTTTAAATATTCTTGATATAAAATGTATGTATCTTTAGATAATGCTATAAATATTAGTTTGTCCTTCAATGTGCTTTACTTTGTAATGTACAGAAGATATATAGTTTGTATCTTCTGTTTCAAGATCTGTCAAGTTTCTTGTTTATTTCACCATTTTTACATTATTCAGAATGTTCTTCTCTGAAAATAAACCATTAGCTTTTATTTTCTTCAAAGAAAAAGAAATATAGATGCCCAAGATTAGAAAATACCTCATAAAACTTTAAAAATAATCCTGTAACCTTATCACTTGGAGAAAACTATAGCTCTCTCTCAGTACAACAGTATTCAATTTTGTACTTTGCTTTTGTGCTGCTCCATAATGTTTAGGTCAAACACAATTAAAAGTGTTCTGTCACTGAAAATTCAAAAAACAAATAATAATCTTCTGGGCTCAAGGCAAGTCTTAAAAAATCTGAAAAGGTAAGTGAACAAAGGCTCACCCCATTGTTGCATAAGAATGTTGTGTATGTCATAGCATCTTGAAGCACTACATAGTGGTCTATTTCCTCTGGACTCTCTTTATTCTATAACGTTAGCTATTTTCTTCATATTACAGATAAGAAAACAATATCAGAGATGTAAAATAATTTGTGCTATGCCACACTACTGGTAAGAAGTAGAGACAGGATTTATATCCCAGTTTTACCCAAAGTTACTATCTTGACTCCTGAGTAACAGTGAACTACCAAAGGGTTGGAATTAACATCATGAAGTGCCAATGTTTAAAGCTTCATCCCTTCAAGTTTAAAGCACTACCACATATCAAGTGACTGATCTCTGGAAGTAATTTTCAGTTTCCTCACATGTCTTCATTTTTGAAGACAATACTACCAATATTCAGTTAAGGAGTAGAGCTCTAACCGTATGTTTGTAATGGTGTCTATATCATAAGGTTGTGGTATGGATTAAATGAGTAATTCATGTAAAACTTTAATAACAGATTTAGTACACAGTAAGCAATCAATAAATGGTAACTGTTAATACAGCTAAAATAATTCCAAAATCTGAACTAAAAAGGATCCCAGAGATCATCCAATTTAATCTCTGAAAATACAGATAAAAATGAAGCCAGTGTTGAAATGATTCAGTCCAAGTCACACAGCCAGCTAATGAGTTGACAGAGACCCAGATCTCCCAAGCTCCAGCATATATCCTCTCAACAATAAGCCTGGTGACTCTAAAAGTCAAACATCAGCTTACCCCAGCAATGTAGCTGCCAGTAGCTCGAATGCAACTCACAGCAACACCAATTCCCCCAGCAGATTTGGAAATCAGCGCACACTGCTTTAGAGTGTCATAAATACCTTCAATGCTATCGTCTTTCATACTGAGAAGAAAACAACTAGGAAGGGAAAAAAGACAGAACTCAGCAAGGAAATGAAACAAAGTAGATACAAAAATGACTATTTAATCCAGATAGTAAATCAGATAAATAATAATTGGTAGATGTTTGCAGAAGAAAACAAAACATTTACTGATGTGACACAATAAAATTATCAACATTTTTTTCATATATTATTTAAAAAATCACCTTTCTTCTTACCCTTTATGCCCATGTGGTTGCTGCTCACCTTTTATTTGCTGTACAGAAGCTTTTCAGTTTGATGTAGTCCCAGCTGTTTATCTTTTCCTTCATTTTCTTTGCTTCAGGGAATGGGTCTTCAAAGATGTTTCCGAAATATATGTCATGGAGTGTTCTGCCTACGTTTTCTTCCATATACTGTACAGTTTCAGGTCTTACATTCAAACCTTTTATCCATTTTACACAAAGACCAATGTTGGTCTTTGTGTATGGTATGAGGTAGAAGTCTAGTTTTGTTCTTTTGCATGCAGCAGTTCAGTCTTCCCAACACCAAGAGACGATGGTCTCTTCAATAGACTTCAGTGCATAGTCTTTGCTTTTTTTTTAAAAGATTTATTTATTAACGCACACAAGAGCTGAGGTACAGGCAGAGTCACGGGAGGTGAGCGGATTCACCAGAGACAGTGGGGAGCAGACCAGGCAGATCCCGAAATACACTTCTGAGGGGAGCAGTGGGCGAGGCAGGAGAGGTCTGTTGTGCCATGTGGGTCCCTTCCCTGGCCAGGGTTCGAACTCATGCTGCTGTGCCGCAGATGCTTCACAGTGCTGCACTCAACCCACTGCTCCACCAGGGAGGCCCGTCTGCTCCTTTTTCATACATTAGGTGACCATACAGATACGACTTTATGTCTGGGTTTTCAATTTGATTCCATTGGTCTGTGTGTCTGTTTTGTTCTAGTACCATACTGTTTTAATTATTACGGGTTTGTAGTATACAGGTTTGAAGTCTGGGAACGTGATGCCTCCATTCTTCCTTTTTTTTTTTTAAATCATCCACTATTCATTCCCCTTCTGGTAGGTTTCTTTATGAAAATAAAGTGAAATACATACAAATACATATATGCAAAAAAACATTCCTATATTGCAAAGTCTAATGTGTACTCTCTTACCAATTAAACAAGCACTACTATAAACACTGGAAATTGATAGTGAATAAATCATCACTCCTAAGTACATGGTCCAGAGGAGAGAGAAAACAGCCAAGTTAAGAGGAAGTTACAATACAGTGTGACAAGGACTTGTTTGGGAAGGTATCTTGTACTCTGGAAGCTTACAGAGTGCTTCTGCAGGATGTGTTAGCAATGAATGCAAAGCATACCTATATGTGAGTAATTAAGCATACTTAATATATGTATGTGTGCTTAATGTGAGTATGCTTAATACTCACATACATGTGAGTATTACCCATGACAGCACACAAAGAGTCTTTTTGGCAAGTCCTATAAAAGTTTATTTGGTCATGGGCTTCCCCTGGTGGTGCAGTGGGTTGAGCGGCGCGCTATGGGGAGGACCAGGGCCACTGCAGCACGAGCTTGATTCCTGCTGGCCGGCCGGCCGACCAGGGAGGGGACCCACATGGCGCGGCAGACCTCTCCTGCTGTGCCCGCTGCTCCCCTCAGCAGTGTGTTTCTGTCTATCTGCCTGTTCTGCTCCCCGCTCTCTGTGGTGAATCCTCTCACCCCCTGATACCTCTGGTCTGTGCCCCAGTGCTTGTATGCATAAATAAATAAATCTTAAAAAAAGAAGTTTATTTGGTCACTACTGTAACCAATGAAGTATTTGTAACCAGATACTTCACAGGTAGAAACTAGACAAGCACACTAACTTTCAGGCTGCTCAAAAAATACTGGTTGGAATCTGGGATCCTACTCAGTTACATTGCAGCAAATGTAGGAAATCACAGGGGGAAGCTGAATTCATGAATTCATTCTTCCTTTTTTTAAAGTTTTTAGTCAGAAGAGCTTTGGCTATTTGAGGTTTCTCGTGGTTCCGTAAGAATTTCATCAATTTTTGTTCTATTCCTTTGATTTTCTTCAAAGAAATAAAAATTTCAATGCCATTGAGATTTTTATTGGACTTGAAGTGAATCTGTAAATTGCTTTTGGTAGAATTGCCATTTTGGTGCTAATTCTGCCAACCCCTGAACAGGGAATGTCTTTCCATTTCTTTATTTCTTCTATTTCTTTTATCAATGTTTTATAGTCTTCTTTGTATAGGTCCTTCAACTCCTTTGTGAGGTTGATTCCCAGGTACAATTGTGAATGGGATGGTTTTCTTGATTTCTTCTTCAGACAGATTGTTTGCTAATAAGAAGGCTACTGATTTTTGTGCGTTAATTTTGTAACATACTACTTTACCAAACTGGTGTATTGTTTTAATTAGTTTTTCTGTGGAGGTTTTAGGGTTTATATATATATATATATAATTAAATCATCTGTAAAAAGTGATAGTTTTACTTCTTTCCCTCCCTATTTGCCATTTTGTTTATCATTTTGTGTTTCTATTTATTACTTCATTCAGTTCTTCCAGTTCATTCCTACGTTGGTTTAAATTTTAAGGCTTCTTCTAACATTCTCTGGAGGGGGGCATTGTTTTTGTTTTTTTAAATGAGAATTCTTTAAGATTTATTTATTTATGCATACAAGAACTGGGGGTACAGGCCAGAGGCACAGGAGGTGAGAGGATTCACCAGAGACAGAACGGGGAACAGAACAGGCAGATCAACTGAAACACACTGCTAACGGGAGCAGTGGGCAAGGCAGGAGAGGGCTGCCAAGCCATGTGGATCACCCCATTGGTCGGCTGCAGGGATCGAACTCGTGCTGCAGTGGCTGTGGTTTGCTTCATAGTGCATTGCTTAATCCCTGCACCACCAGGGAGGGCCCTGGAAGTGGAGGTTTGATAGTAGTTAATTTCTGAAGAATTTTGTTTGTCTGAGAAGGTCCTATTTTTTCCCTCATATAGTATGGGGAGTTTTGAAGGACTAAGTATTCCTAGCTGGCATATTCTATCCTGGAGTTTTTTTAAATATGTTGCTGCATTCTCTTCTTGCCCAGTGTCTCTTTAGAGAAGTCTGATGTCAGCCTAATCACCTTTCCTTTATCAGTTATGTTTCTTTTCCCTTGTCAACTTCATTACTTGTCTTGGACTTCTGGGAGTTTCACTATTATGTCTTGCTGTAGCTCTCCTTTCATCATGGTAATCTGGTATTCTTCTAGCTTCCTGTATGTCTATTTTCATTTCCTTCTTTGTGCTTGGGAAGTTCTTGTCTCTTATTTCCTTGAACAGACTCTCAGTTCCTTTGTTTCTCTCTTCACCTACTGGTATTCCTATGACTCTTTTATTTTCTTTCCTCATGTCAGATATTCTGGAGTGTTTCTTCATTCTTTTTCCTTTGTCATCTTTCCTTTTCTTTTTTGGTTCTTCTTGATATCTGTATATTCAAGAGTACTGATTTGTTATAGCCACCATACCAGTGGTGCCAGTGGGCATGACTTCAAGGTGCTCCTACTGGGACACTGGGTACTGGTAGCCAGGCTGGGTCCAGAGCTGCCATACCAGGCTATGCTGCTGTGGATGGGCAGATGGGCACTAGCTTTGGAAGTCACCGAGTCTCTGTGTGCTGCTGGTCTCTCCTCAACATGTGCATCTTCACCTCCAGGGCCAGGAGGGGTTGGCACAGCCACCCAGATTCGCCCTGCCTCTGATACGGTGTGTTGGCTGAAGAGCACTCTCCCATGTGGTCACTACTCAACTTTTAGTTGCTGGGCCCTCCCTCTACCTGCTTGGCTTCACTCATAGGGCTGGGGAAGGTTAACAGGGCTTGCACAGACTCGAATGCTGTGTGTGGGTCAAAGGACTCTCTCCCACATGGTCACTGTTCACTGTGGGGCTGCTGGGCCCTGCCTCTATCTGCTTGGCTTCACTCACAGGGCCAGCACGGTCAGTGCAACTGCACCAGGTTTTGCAGTCTCTGACGCTGTATATGAGCCGAAGGGCACACTCCCACGTGGTCACTGCTCTCTGTATTGCTGCTGGGCCCTCCCTCTACCTAGAAGGCTTCAATCACAGGGCTGGGAGGGGTTGGCACAGCTGTGCTGGGGTTCACACAGTCTCTGATGTTGTGTGTGGGCTGAAAGGCACTCTCTCAAGTGTTTGCTGCTCACCTTGTAGCTGCTAGACCCTCCTTCCCGCCTGGCTTCACTCACAGGGCCAGGTGGGATTAGCGCAGGTGCACAGAAGTTCACACAGGCTCTGATGCTGTGTAAGGGTCAAAGGGCACTCTCCCAGGTGGGGCTCACTATGGGGCTGCTGTGCCCTCATTTACCTGCCTGGTTTCACGCACAGGGCCAGGCAGGGTCAACACAGCTGCACTATGGTTTGCAGTTTCTGATGCTGTGTGTAGGCCAGAGGGTACTTTCCCACATGGTCACTGCTCTCTGTGTTGCTGCGGGGCCCTCCCTCTACTGTTCCACATTCTTAGCAACATTATGTATTATCAGTTTTAATTTGTAAGGGCAGTCATTGGACACTAATATAAATAACAAGACCATTTTAAAGAAAAAGCCCTACCAGATTTTAAGACTAATATAAAGCCATGTATTTTTTATTTTTAGTTTCAAAATGTGTGTGTATATATACACATACACACTTGACTGAGTCATTTTACTATTTTTAGTAACCTTTTTTTATTGCAGTAACACTGGTTTAGAACACTATAATTCAGAGGTATCACATCCTTTTGGAGTATGTTACCTCACAACACCTATCACCAAGGCACCCATAATCCTCTACCATAGTCCTTCAGGCACCTTCACTACCTTGCTATCCAAACGTCCCCTAACTTTCTGGCAGTTTCAATTCTACAGTCTAATTGGTTTGGTTTTATCTGACCCTTTGTTTTGTTTCTTTGTATTCACATATAAATAAAACCATCTGCTATTTGGTTTTATTTATATGTGAATACAGAGAAACAAAATTTGTCTTTCTCTTTCTAATTTATTTAATTTAGCATTATTCCCTCCAGTCCTATCCATGTTGTTGCAAATGACAACAGTTCATCTTTTTTATAATTGAGTAGTATTCCATTGTGCATATGTACCACATCTTTTTCTTTAATTCACTCATCTATCCTTGGATACTTAGGTTGTTTCCATAACCTGGCTAATGTAAACAGTATTATACTGAACAAAGGCATATATATAACCCTCTGAATTAGTATTTACATTCTTTGTGTAGACACCTAAGAGTAGAACTGCCGGATCATATGGTAGATATATTTTTAATACTTTATTTTGAGAAACCGCCGTACTGTTCTCTATAGGAGCTGGGCCAGTGTGCATTACCACGAGCAGTGTACAAGCATTCCTTGATTGAGTATCATCGTACAGTGAGTTGCAGACATGACTCTTAATACTTCATTTTACATCATGATAGGAGACTATATAACTTCAGAGTGGTGAGGGAGTTCTTAGTACACAGAGGAAAAACTGACTACATTATAAACTCTTGTGAACAAAAAACAAAGTGAACAAAAAGCTTCCAGCTGGGAGGAGATACTCGCAATGCATTTTAACTATGGAGAGATTATAAGAACAAGACACGAACCAAACAGAAACATGGGCAAATCATGTAAAGAAATGATAGAAGAAACTTGGTAGGCCAATAAACATGATAAATTGCTAGCAATTAGGAATATAAAAGTTAGGAGATATTACATACCCACTGTATTGCTTTCAATTCAGTATCATGTAAGAAGAGTCCTTCTTAATAATACATGTAGCCCTAGTTTATTTTCTCTACTGTAAGGCATGCCATCATATGATATGCCAATATGTTTGTTAATTTGCTTGTTAATGGACATTTGTATTATTTCCAATTTATCTGCTAAATAAAATGACTCAAATGTGTGTGTACACATACATTCTCATCTTAAAGCTAAAAAGAAAAAAACATATCCCTTTATAGTAATCTTAAATCTGGTAGAGCTTTTTCTTCAAAATGGTCTTGCTATTTATATTAGTGTCCTATGGCTGCCCTAATAAATTGCCACCAACTTGGCAGCTTAAAAAAGAAACTGATTCTCTCAGTTGTGGAGGCCCAAAGTCCAACATTAGTTTCAATGGGCAAAAATCAGGAACACTACTTCTTCCAGAGGCTCTAGAGGAGACTAGATTATGAAAAAATATTAAATGGTACAAAATGTTAGTGCAATGAATTATATTAATATACTTTTGATAATATATCCTTGAATTCCTGGGATAAACCAACTTGTTGTTGTCCATTTTTTCTTTTACAAATTTAGAGTATATTCAAAGACTTCGATCATAAAACTCAGAAACCATCCTTCACCCATATCCAAAAGACAGCCAAATTCAATTAATTTTGCTTCCTAAATATCTCTTGAATCTGTCTATTTCTCTCAACCATGACTTTCTTCTACCTGATCCAAATAACCATAATCTTCTACAAACTAGTGTAAAAGTCCCCTAATTCTCAATATCTACTTTCTTTTTAAACAACTTTATTGAGATAAAATTCACATACCATACACTTCCCCATTTTAGGTATAAACTTAATGGTTTTCAATATATTGCAAGCATCACCACAATCCATTTTTGAAAATATTATTATCAGCACTTGCCTCCAATTCATTTGCCACAGTGTAGGAAGAAATCATTCCAAATTTCATTTAATCAGAGTAGGGTGATTCAAGGTTTATTAAATTACTTTTTCTGTGACGAACTGTCTACTTTCTTCAAGTTGAAGTTTATTTACCTAGTCCACACCACTTCAGAACATTAAAAGTAACTAAATAACACATACCTAGAAAGTTGGGGGCGGTTGGTACCAGCATTGAAGAGAGTAGGAGAGGCATGGGTAAACCACTTCTCAGAAAGAAGGTTGTATGTTTCAATAGCAGCTTCAATATCTTCTTTGTGAATTCCCACAGATACCCTCATCAACATATGTTGTGGTCTTTCAGCCACTAAAGACAAAAGAGCAGTTTTCACTTGATGGAAAATATCAGAAAAACTAGGCTGAGATATATACTTCAGTAAAAAAAAAGAACAAAAGAAAATTTTAAATGCTTTATACCAACAAGCAGGACAATTATTCATAAACTAAACCTAAAGTTAAACAAGTTATTTAGAGTTTAAATAAAAATGTTAAAGCTAATAGGGGCCTCCCTGTGGCGCAGTGGGTTAAGTAACACACTATGAAACAAACCACAGCCACTGCAGCACGAGTTCGATCCCTGCCAGGGGGGTGACCCACATGGCCAGCAGACCTCTCCTGCCACACCCACTGCTCCCCTCAGCAGTGGATGTCAGTCAATCTGTCTGCTCTGTTCCCCACTCTGTCTCTGGTAAATCCTCTCACCCCCACACCTCTGGCCTGTACCCTAGTTCCTGCATGCATAAATAAATCTTTAAAAAAAAAGTTAAAGCTAATAGCCTCAAAGTTCTATATAATAATATAACAAAAATAAACACATAAAGACGCTCATTTCTCACCTTTTCCATTGATCTTCAACAAATAGGATCGCTCCAGCGTCTAGAAAAAGCAAAGTAACCAAAAACTTTCCAGAGCAGTTTTTAAAAACAGAGATCATAATATTAATGCAATCGGTTTAAACCATCTCAGTTTTTATGTCATTTTGAATGAAAAGAATAGCACATTTATTCTTACTAGTTTCGCTTTGGAAATTTATCAACTGGCTGTTTGTTTTGGAAAAGACCTCATGAAAATTTCTAGAAAAAGTATGCTCTAAATTAATGTGTAAAAAATTTATATGCAGAAGTTGTGGTATTCATCATTCATCAACATAAAAGCTAACACTTGTAGGTTAGCTTATAGGTTAGGCACTAATCTAACCAACACATATTCATTTAATGCTCAACAGAATGTTACTGAGAATCGTGTAACTATTCCCATTCTAAAGATGAGGAAACTAAACACAGAGATTAAGTAACTTTCTAATAAGAAACACAGCAGGTGATCTGACACCAGCATTTAAGTTCTCAATACATACTAACACAAAATATCTAGAAAAGCACATGACACATAGTAAGGATTGTTGCATAAACAGTGGAAGAATATGGAATAATTCTGGCAAAATATCAGCCTCACTCCTCAGGTAATCCAGAAGTAATATTTGGAATACCTGAAAATTGCAAATGGGTAAACACTATCTTTCCTTAACCCAAATAATTACCACCCTTCTAATTGCACTAATTCCCCAGATCCATCCACCCCAACAACATACTGCCTTTATATTTGTATCATTAAAACACTTAAAACCTGTATTTCTTAATTTTAGGAGGAATTCCCACTTATTTAAAACTCATTACTTACCTTAAAGCCAAAGTAATTATAAGAGAAATCTCGATCATAAATAATGGCAGAATTCAGGCGCTAATAGAAATGAGAAAGAATCCATAATTAGGATGATTAGACTTTATCTGAGAGTTCCCAACTAATATTACTATAATGATTAGACATGATGAGATAATGCTAAGCAATTATTACTGCAAAACAGAAATCCCTAGCTAACATTAAGAAAAAAAAGCACTATGCACACTGAGTGTCCTGATTAAGTTTAAAAACATTGATTTTTAAAATACCTGGAAAGAGCTTGCAAATACAAGTTACACATAAAAATATAAATTTCCAAATCTTCCCTGTAACTTTGTAAAACTTATCTAATTAAAGAGGGAAAGAATATGAACATAAAAGGGACTTTATTATCATCCTTAAACCTGTTTTTAGATTAACTGTTGATCCAAAAGTATTACTACCATATACTTAGTAGTACATATTTTTATTTTAAAAATTACCCCTTTTTAAACTGTACATAAAAATATATATGACAAACAATGAGACAGAAAGTAAGATTACATTCCTTTTTAAGTCTCAAAATTCATGGTCCCTTTAACAAAGTACTACCACGAAAATAAAACTTTCTATCAGAGTTGGCCATTATTATAAAGTCAGTTTCTCAAAATACTAACAGTGCGTCTACTTAATGATCCATGTCTAAAGGTTAGAAAAATCTATATAAAATCCTTCTCTTTCTCTTAAATTTTTGATACCATATTTGTTGCCAAAGACAGGCAAGGTTCTGGTATGAATAAGAGAAATTAATACTTGGTTATCAATATTTATTTTTCACATATAGCTTTTTGCTGATGTTACTTTATTTTATATTTTAACCAGCCTTAAAGATTACACATATGAACAACAGACAACTAGTTTTTGTCTCTTTAACATCAGATACATGTTCAGAGAGATAGTCAAATAATCATTCTATTACCCAAAGTTAAAACTGTCTAGACACTCATGGTAAATAAACCCTGTTATTTGGAGAATTGGATAGACCCAAACATCCTAACCCTTCCCTCTTTTGGGATAATTTTAAAGTTGCTGAGCAAGATCTTTCAAAATTATACTTCAGCAACCTTTCTGGGAGTAAATTTGGCTGTGTCTACCAAAATCTTAAATGCATGTCCTCTTTGGCCCAGCAACTGCACTTAAGGGATTTACCTGACAGATATACTCATCTATAAACAAAATAGTTACCATACAAAGATATTTGCTTAAGTAAAAAATGAAAAACAAGTTAGCAATCACTAAAGTAATTCTTACAAATATGTGCAAAGACACAAACATATCACTAAAAGGAAAAATATTTATGTACATACACACGCAGAGCTCTAAAAAATACATTTAAAAGCATTGTTGCTTCTAGAGAACACTAGGATTCAAAGAAAAAATTACCTTTACCTCTATCTTTTGTAGTGTTTAATTTTTTAATGTACATATTGTTTTAAAATAAAAACCTATTAAAAATTTTTCACCAGAGAAGCATTATACCTACATCTTTATGGGCCAAAACGATATCCAAGGTTGACTTGGCCACCATAGGAGAATGTTTGCCATTATGTGGATTTATGTAATTGTATAGGTCTTCCATCACATCTAAAAAGATTTTAAAAAGTCAAAAATCACTTTACAGCTCATTCAATATTTAAGCAGTAGTTTAAAACAGTTCTCGGGGCCTCCCCGGTAGAGCAAGGGGTTAAGTTTTAGCACTATGAAGCTATCAGCAGCCACCATAGCACAAGTTTGATTTAGTCTGATCTATGGCCAGGGAGCCAACCCACATGGCACAACAAACCTCTCCTGTCTCACCCACTGCTCCCTAGCAGTTTATTTCAGTAGCTCCACCTGTTCTGCTTCCCACTCCGTCTCTGGTGAATCTTCTCACCCTCCTCATCTCTGGCATGTACCCCAGTTCCTCTTCATAAAAATAAATAAAATCTTTGAAAAATAAATAAAACAGTTCTCAATTCTTTTTCCTTCTAACCCACTAGCATAGAAAGTGCTGAGTAAACATACAAAGAAACAATCTTCAGTTAGTGGCCAAACACTCTTGAAGTATGAAAAAGATTCCAATACCCAGCCCCATTAAGAATTACTGATTGCGGACCTCCCTGGTGGCGCAGTGGGTTAAGCGACGCACTATGAGGCATACCACAGCTACTGCAGCACGAGTTTGATCCCTGCAGCCGGCTGGGAAGGAGACCCACATGGCGCAGCAGACCTCTCCTGCCTCGTCCGCTGCTCCCCTCAGCAGTGTGTTTCAGTCAATCTGCCTGTTCTGCTCCCCATTCTACTCTGGTGAATCCTCTCACCTCCTGTGACTCTGGCCTGGACCCCAATCAGAATTACTGATTGAAAATAAATTATAATCTCAGGGTTTTTTTTACCCTAAAAGAAGAGAACCTCAACTTAAAATTCAGATTCTATGATCCAAACATTTCATCTTTACAAATGCACTTTGAGTAAGCCCTCTCACTTTGCTCTTCTTTAAGACACCATAATTAGTATAGAGTTCTCTGCATTTATGCATAAAAGTCACACATATGAACACATACAATGCTAGTGTTTTGATTAGGATCACCTTGGATCTACAGACCAATTTTGGGAGAACTGGTATCTTTCCAATAAATCCATTGAAGAAGAAGGTATAATATTTGGAAACATAATAGATCGAGAATTGTGGGCCAAAAGATATCTAATCTCAGTATACCTGTGCCTTTTTATGTAACACCTTTTATATACAAAAAAAAAACTATTTTACCTTCTATTACCTCCACTTCCTGAGCTATAAAATAGGAGTGATAGAATGAAGTGTTTGATGATAGTGACAAAAGAATAACATTTTGTTTCATCCAGAATTGCCGATACTCATTTCCAACCATACCACCACCAAATGCCTAAGTATGGGCTTCAAGGGAAAAAAAAAAGTGAGAACCAAAAGGATAAAGAAGTCTGATGTAACTGTATAGGTAATCCATCATAGCCTTCATGCAGGTCAGCAGCATGGAGAAAGAGGAAGCTCTAGTCCCCTCTCTACCACTCACTTTTACATTTTGCTTTTTTAAAACAAGATGTAACTTTTCTTTCTAGTACCCTTATAAATTATCTGAGAATACTAAGTTGTTTCTAACTTTTCATCTAGACTCACCACTGAACACTTTCTTTGTTTCTTTGTGCAAGTTAGAGACAGCAATCCTTGCTGCCAGGATGGCATAGTCAGGATGCTTAGTGGTCAAAGTCGCAGCTGTTTCTGCAGCCAAAGTATCTAGTTCCACAGTGGTGACCCCACTGTATAAGCCCTGGATTACTTTCATGGTGATCTGAGCCTAAAATACAAAACCAACAATTACTTAAGCTTTCCCAAGAACCAAGAGCTTCCTTAAAACAGCAATAAAGAAAATAATTAAATTTATATCAAAATAAAACAGACAACTTCTTTTCTGAAAAATCATCTTTCAGATTAGTGGGCTGTGAGAAACTTAATAAGAGTACATAAACCAACAAAGCTGCTAGAAAATAAAGGCACGCAACATATGCAAAAAGGTGTTACTAAAAAATAAAAAACTACATAGACCTTTTACAAAGATGAAGTCTCACAGAGAAATAGTTGAAAAGAGACAAGTGATTCCACAAGCATTTCCTCATATTTTATTTAAAATCTCCCTATGTGGTCAGGATTTGAGCTACATTCCTATCCATTCTCCCTCAATTCTATCAAAGAAAAAATACAGGAAAGTAAATGAATCAAGCTTTAATCATTTCAATTAAAAGAGATGAAGATATAGGGCCTCCCTGGTGGCACAGTGGGTTGAGTATCACGCTGTGAAGCATCTGCAGCATAGCAGCGCGAGTTCGATCCCCAGCCAGGAAAGGAACCCACATGGTACAACAGACCTCTCCTGCCTTTCCCACTGCTCCCCTCAGCAGTGTATTTCAGTCAGTCTGCCTGTTCTGTTCCCCACTCTGGCTCTGATGTAGTCTCTCACCTCCCACAACTCTGGCCTGTACCCCAGCTCTTGTATGCATAAATAAAATAAATCTTTTAAAAAAAAAGAGAGATGATGATATAAATTAAAGTTGGTGTTGATTTACCAAATAATTTAATGACTACTCTTGCTTTAGCAGTTCACAAGTTACAAAGAGTCCCAAGTTTCATAATCTCAGACAATTCACAACTGCCTTGGGTATTACTGTTATCACATTTATTATATGAGGACCCTAAGGTTAAGGTTACTAGGACTTGTTCATGGTTACTATCTTAGTCTTCTGGCTCCAAACCCCACTCAAATTCACTGCATTTATAAGACCATATCACAAGAGATTTCCCACTCTAAAGCACACAATTCATGTTATCCACCATTCATCTTTTAGAAGAACAAATTCTAAACTGTGTACATGTGTAAGAAAACTGCTTAGTCCAACAGAAAAGAAATGTATTTTCCAGTTGACCAAAGCATGCCCCTCTCAAAAAAAGTTTGTTATAATTACTAGCTTACAATCTATTCAAATTACATTACACCTAAGCCCAAGTTGCTCTGATCACTTTCTTCTCAGAGCTAGCTAATAAAGTGTGCTCCATAAAATAGCAGTGACGTATTCTCAATAGTTTCTGGTGTTACGCGACAAGTAACTAGACTCATGATAAAAAAAAAAATCTATGCCCCAACTGTGCATCCAGTTATATAGGATACAGACTTTTTCAAATATTGATACATCTACCCCAGGAAGCTTGAGTCTATTACAGCATCCTTGTATTCTGAAATGTAGTATTACATGAGAAAACAAAACATCTAGGAGGCAAGAAGCCTAAATTCGTCTCTTTAGGTGCCCACTAACTTGTAAAAGTCACTCTCCTTCTCACTTTGGAACTTTCTTAGCTATAAAACAAATAAGATGAAATAGGATTATCTTTCAATCTAGGTTCACTCCAACACAAACTTTCTATCATTCAAATTATTGCCTAGAAATCCTAAATGTAAGAAAAATTATAATAAATATATCAAGCTTTATCCAATTGTTTTCTTTTGAGCACTATGGTCAATTCAATATTTATTTATTAAATTTTAATTTAAAACCGTCAAGCATTGATGCTATCACAACAATAGGATAGAGTCCACCCTTCTGAGGGAAGACATAAACATAGTTGATTTCCATGCTAATCAGTTAAGGCTAGCACACACACTATAGCAGTACAGCTATAACACCTAAATAAAGCAGGCAAGAAGGATGGGTTTGGAAAAAAAAGAGTTCTTGGAAACATCATTTTAGAAGTTATGTATAAGACGCACTTGAAGAGATTAAAGATTAGGGAAGACCAGGAGGACACTTTAAGACTGAAGACTTAGAGACCACTACAGACAGCAGTCAAGTAAGGGGAAAGGGCCCTAGAGTAGAGGAGTTACAGGACATAAAGAGAAAAGCAGAACTTGCCTCCAATAGATTTACTCTCCTTAATTTAAATGTTGCCCATGAACTCTACTTTGTATTACTTATGGACTCTACATAGATAACAAATAGCATGTTTTAAAATACCTCCTAAGTGACCACAATTTCAAAGCAAAATTTACTACAGGCTTTTCCATTTATGAATAAATAACTTTACTTACGGAAGTCTCTAATATGAAATGTTACTATCAAATTTTCCTTTTTTATAGTTAGCTGAAAAAAATATCTCACTAGAAAGAACAATAATTTAGAAAAAAAGCTGTAAACAATTAACATTTTATATCCAAGGGCATAATTACAATACCAAATAAAATATATTATCAAGTAAGTGGAGGGCTACAGATAAAAGTAAAAAAAAAAACACATGAAGCAAGTAACCAAAGATACAAAGCCATATTTACTCACAGGATCAACAAAGTCCATATTGAGTCCATAACAAAGTTTCTGGATTCGAGAGGTAATTTTATCAAACATAACTCGCTCTTGGCGTCCATCTGAAAAAAATCAAACCACACCATTCATGTTAGCACTTATTAAAGACAGTGGTGTCATAGATTACTTTTGTCATCTTCAAAAAGTAGGGAGTTTATACTAAAATTTTCTCTCCCCTTCCATTATAAATCACCTGAATTCTTTAATAAGTTTCCAAGCCTTATTCCACACAGCAACCAGAATTATCCTTTAAAATCACCTCACTCAAAACCCCGCAAAATAGTTTATCACCGCCTTCAAAATAAATCTAAATCATTGCAACAGTCCATAGACGCCTACAAAACCTGCTGTTTCCCCTGCTCCCCCATATTTTACTCCTACTCTCCCACTTTCCTCAACTGCTTGCCTCTGGCAACCCTTAGCATCTTCACAATACCTCTTTTAGGACTCCGTTCAGTATCATCTTCTCAGTGAGGCTTTCCCTGACCACCCTATTTTAAATGGCAACGCTCCAAACAGTGTTGTTCTTTTTATATCCCTTCTACTTTCTTCTATGCTCTTCCTCCATAGCGCCTATCATCAAACACAACTATATATATTTCACTTTTGTGTTTGTCGTGACTCCCCCCGATTCATTCATCAGAATATAACTTCAAAAAAAAAAAAATCTCTGCTTGTTTTATTTACCTGTATTCCCAGTGTTCAGACCAAGGACCAAGGTATAGCACATTATAGGTACTCAAATATTTAGTGAATGCTAAATGATTTATAAACCTGTCTCCATTCCACTACCTTCATGATAAATTCGGCTTACATACTCTCCTAAGATAATCAATGATTTTTGATTTATTTCATACCAAGTACTTCTATTTGTAATTCAAGACAATCTCCCAGCGACAATTTAGTTTTAATATCCCAGGACTGTGGCAGAGAAACACATGCAGACCTTATCTAGTGTGTCCTTTTATGATTTCAGACTAAATCATATTCCTTAGTCCTGCCAAACAAAAGTTCTATTATTATTATTATTAGTTTAACTTCAAACAGTAGTCCATCTGACCTTTTTATTTACTCATACCAGGAATAGTGGATATATCTTATCACTAAGAGCTTTAACCTTAGGCAAGTTCACGTAACATAATTAGTCATCAGATCTTCATTTGTAGAATAAGGATAATTATTAAACCACTTCTTCATCAGTTAATTGTGACAAGATAAGATAAAGTAAAAGGTACTTTTGTGACAAGATAAGATAAAGTAAAAGGTACATAGTTACAAATATTATATATCATTAAAATGAAAGTGCTCTTACTGAGATAACATTGCTATCTGCTACACAAAACTACCATGATTCATTTAGCTTGTCTCTGAAATTCTTTGTAACTAGTAATTAAAAGGCAACTTGTTAAATTTGTGTTTAAGTCTTTTTTCACATTTGTATTCTCAAAGTTAGCCAGTGGCTGGTCCAAGGTACATTTTCAAATGCTTAAAGAAGAATAAAAGAACAAGAAGACACCATTACTAACCCACCATCAACCAAATGTTTCTCCTACACCCTCGTGCTATCACTAAGACAGGCTTTCTCCTGATGACCGCTGTGATCTCCTTTTTTGACCAGACACACATACGCAATGTTTAAATTTCAAAAAGAATAAATTAACTGGTTCACACTGGGAATGAGCCCTCAATACTTTACCTACTGGGTAAGTAGGCAGACAGGTGACCAAAGGCAGTAATAGCAAATGGAGAATCCTGCCACTGTCAAGTTAATCAGGAAGCAGGCAAAAAGTATAACAGCAATTATCTTAACTGACACTGAAAAAGGAAGGGACACTAAAGTCTAAAGGACCAATGACTTACTGTCATTACACTTGGCTGATTTTTCAACCCAGATACTGATTTTATTATATCACTAATCCCTCCAATCTACATGATCCTCTTTTCTCAAGCAAGACCTTGCTTAATTTGCTTTCATATTACCTCTTCGACTATTCCTGGTAAAATAAATCTTAAGTCCCAAAAGGGCCTCTCATTCCTACATCCACATAATTGCTTGTAACTTATTCTTGCTGAAAAGTCCCACTTCCACCTTCCCCTACATCTCCTGCTCACTCTCCAATTCTTTCCTCATCCATGAAAACTACCTCAATCATTATAACTCACATTGACCTCTTCCTCCTCTGAAATCCACTTATCTGATTTCCTCTTGGTCATAAGCTGTCTTCATTAATTCTTCTCTCTCCAGGAAGACTGCTAATGCTATAAAACCAAAGACGTGCCTCTTCTTCAAAATACAAACTTTTAATTCCTCTACCTGGCATGTTTAGCCCACAAATCTTCACATACCTGGCACTTAGCATTATTCAGGTATTTTAGTCTTTACTGTGGGCTACAACCTAAAGTTTTGAAAACACTACCATTCCAAAACACGCTTTACAACTCAAATGTCAGCTCCCAAAATTTACCTCCTGGGAATCAAAGTCAAAATTACCTTCTCATCATCTTTATTACACTACCCTATTTACTACCATCTTCTCATCAATCAATTCATCTACCTGAAATTAATTCTTATGTATTTTTCTTGTATATACTTACCACTCTCACCCACATCACAATGTAAACTACATGAAAAAAGGGGTTTTGTTTGGTGTTCACTGCTGAATCCCCAGCACCTAAAAAAGTTCATGGCACAATGACGTGAATAAATACATTCTGATTAACTGACTGAATAAGTTCCTATAGCCTGTATTTCACCTGTCAGTATTTTTCACATTATATCTTTTTTTTCCTATTTTCATCTATTTTTCTCAACTGACTGTAAGATGTTTGAAAGCAGGAACTGGGTTTGCCTACTCACCACTGAAATCTCAGTGCCCAGAACAGTACCCACACAAACTTGTAAAGTAAAAGGGATGGGACAGGAAGAACAAAGAGGAAAAAGGAAAAGGAGGAAAGGAAGAAGGGAAAGGAGGAAGGGATGCAGGAAGGGAGGGAAGACATGGAACAGAAGACATATGGAACAGAAGATATTACCAGAGTGCAAATGTATGGTTTAGAGCACATTATTTGGGGAACTTTTATTTCAGTTTTATAGAAATACATAAACGTACAACTGTACTCAGTCATGATGTAAAATATAATTTCAACTGTGGGTTACAACCCAGTTTTGAAAACACTGCAATTCCAAAACACATGTTACAACTCAGCTACAAGGCATTCATTGCAACAATTCACAATTTTTATTTTTTAACCTTGGTCTCCTTGGGCAATAGTACTCTACTATTTGGAAAAATAACTGATAGCAAATTAAGAAAAACTTATCTACTCCTCCCTTCTGTTATCTAACGATTTCCATATGAATTATCCCTACATAACTAACAACCCTAAGATATCTGAAGCCAGAGCTGTCTTCTCCCTCTTTTATTTCCCTCACAGTGCTAAGCAAGATATTAATATTAGTACACTCAGCAAAAATTTGTAGAGTGGACCTAGGCTCTCTCTGCCCCTCCCAGGTACCATCTATCTGGGAGTCTATTCTCTTTTCTTTCCTAAATAAATTTCTCAAGACAAAAAAAAAAAAATTGTAGGATGACTGCTAGCTGAAAACTATGTTAATATTAACAAAAACCACAGGAGTTAGTCTGCTACTATACTGGCATGCCAAAAATAAGAGGACAAAAACCAAACACTTTAAAATAAATAAATTTAAATATATGTCTATTAACAAGCCTTTCTATATGCAACACTAGCAGAACCTAGCAGTGAAACCATCTGGATCAAATTATGTTTCTGAAGGAATGAGAAGCAAAATTAAGCTCTGTCTTTCAAAGCTTATTGTGGGTACTTTTTAAACTACAGTATTTCAAAGTGGACCCAAAGGGTTAAAAATCCCAACACAAATGTGTTAGATCACAAGCTTTCAATACACTTGTGTTACAGACTCAGAAAGAACATCTTCATCCTTCCATATCTTAAATGTCTCAAAAACGGAATGCTCATCATTCACAGGAACACTGTTACTTCAGTCTCATCAGGTAAAAATGGGGACCTAGGGAAGTTCAGTGAATGATATTCTCTAGACATTAAAAACAAGAAGGGCCCCCACTGTCTCTCCATCTTTTGGTTGTAGTTAAACCAGCTGGACACAGCCAAATCCATTATGTGGCTACCCATAGCACTCCCCAATTCCGGTATTTTTAAATTTTTCTCATTCATTCTTTGAGCACCTACTCATGGACGGTCTGGCGCTTGTAGGCATAAAGTCCCCATGTCTGAAACACACAGCCCAGCCAATCAGTACTTCCTGAGTTCCGACAACTTTGAAATAACTTTATTGCTTTAAAAGAGGCAAGGAGATTTGACTCCAAACTTTTCATACCTGCCACAAACGGTTCTGCCTTCAAATTATGTTTGCTCTGGTTTTTCCAACTTGACTAAAACTTTTCCCAAAGCAGGGTCTGCCTCCTCTTATAAATTCACACAGCCACGCAGAGGCTGCACAATGGGGGTGCTCAGCAAGTCTAATGGAAGTAACTGCGGCTGAAGAATACATGTTCCCGGTTCTTCTGGGTCCAGTCCGACCAAAGGTGTGCCCCCACCCTCCACTACTCCCGGGCGTCTCTTTCCTTCAGGGGAAAGGACGGCCGGTATCTCTCCCAAACTCCTCTGGGGCGATTCTGGGGGAAAAATGGCATCCATGTCCTACCAAGGGCAAACTCCAGGCAGATGTCTGTGTCCTGTTGGTTTTTTCACCCCACGCCCCTACCCTCACCCCCAAGAGATCAGAAAACAGAGATGTCCTGTAGGTTCAGGTTCCTTCATGCTCAGCTCTCCGCAGTGCCTAAGAAGTCACCAATGCCACAGTTTTCAAATAAACCTTTCAAATAAAACTCCGTGAATGGGGATTACAATTGACGTCAAATACATATAAATAAAATTTTAAAAAAAGAAAGCATTAAAAAAATAAAAAACAAAAACACCTCCGTGAAGAGCTCTGGGTTCGAATCCTGGCTTCACCATCCTTTAACTGGGTGACTGAGCGCCAGAGGCCGAGCCTCCCCACATTTCAGCTTCTTCATCTGCGAAGTGGTGCTAATACTCTCCACCTCAGGGGCTGGTGGTGTGGAGCAAAATACAACCTGGAAAATGCTAGGCGCACACAGAAACGACTGGATTTATAAAACGAAGGGGCGCAGACTTTCGGTCTGAGCGTGGGGCCGAAGAATGGAAGCCCGAAGGCCGAGCCTGCAGACATGGCGGGAAGCTGCAGTCTGCAGGGCGGGAAGCTGCAGTCCGCAGGGCGGGAAGCTGCAGTCCGCAGGGCGGGAAGCTGCAGTCTGCAGGGCGGGAAGCGGCTGGCGGGCTCTGCGAACTGCTCCCGCGTGGCAATCCGCCGCACCAGCACCCGCTCCCCAGCTCCCGGCGCGCCTCTCCGGCCTCTCACCTCGCTTGATCACATGCATCGCGGCTAGTGGCTGAGGTGCCGAGGGCTCGTGACGCGGCTGCAGCTCAGAAGCGTCACAGGGACCGAGGTGGCAGAGCGCAAAGGGCCGGACTCCAGGCGCTGCCCAGAGCAGAGGCTGCAGCTGGAGACAGAGAGGCTCTCCGGCGCGCAGTTGACTCAGACAATCCGAACGCCCCTTCCGCTCCACACCCGCCGGCGACGCAAGGCGGCGTAGCGGAGCTCAGTGACGCTCAACCAGCGCCGGCGGTAGGCCAGACTAGTTGAGCACAGGCAGGCTCTGTCTGCGTCCGCCATGTTGCTATGTGCAAGCCTTTCCCGACGCGCTTCTGTGTAGACGCGCGCCCCGCAGCCCCCGCCATGTCGGATGCGGCAAATCGGACGTCGGCCCTGGACTCTCCGACTCGCCGAGCCCGCCGGGCCTGACCCCGCCCCCTCCCCGCGGGCGCTCAATTTGACCTGGTGTTTGTGGGTTTTTTTAAAGAAAAAAACGAACATCCAGCTTTTTTTCTTTTTCTTTTCATTCTTTTGACCACTGTTACATCATGCGGACCCTAGGACCACGGCCGAGGGCAGCCAGGAGCTGCAAACGCAGCTGGACTTGCAGCTAGGCCGACGACCTTTGGAGGCTGACAAATAGAGCTCCGGGAGCTCGGGCAGGACAAGACCATCATCCATTTGCTTTGAGAAGTCTCCAGTCCAGAGACGGTCAGCAACTCAGTTTGGCGGTTGAATGGACGGGGCTTGGGAACCTTAACTGGAGATGAGAGAACTAATACACAAGGTTGATGGAAAGGTTCTGTTTTGAGCTATACAAGCTTATCTTTATGAAATCTCGTGTGGCATCCTAAAACTGCACTCCAGATGCGTGCCAAGGGCGTTGTGAATTCTGAAAGTCACTGGTTAAGTTATAGCATAGATAGGGTCAAGATGGCCCAGAGATAGGGTTGCCAGATTTAGCAAGTAAAAATAATGTTTCCCAAGTATTGCATGAGGCATAATTATGCTTTTTTAAAAAGATTTATTTATGCATACAAGAACTAGAGTACAGGCTAGAGGTGTTGGGGGGGACGGTGAGAGGACTCGCCAGATGGAGTGGGGAATGGTGTCTTACAACAGGCAAGACAGGAGAGGTATCTGCGCCTTGTGGGCCTTCCTGGCAGGGGGTCAGTGGCTTGGGACAGCCTCATAGCACTGTGATGCACCACCAGGGAGGCCCACATTTCTTATACTTAGAAAAGAATTTTTTTCCTGTTTATTTGAAATTCAAATGTAACTGGGCACTTGTCTTTCATCTGGTAACCTTACCCAGATAGCTGTGTACATTAGGGTTTCATTTGCCCGTAGGCAGAGAATGGTCTGTTCTGTCTGCTACACCACAGACAGCACAAAAAACACAATGAGAGTCAAAGCCAACAGAGGTTAAAATCTCCTACATGCTTTATTGGACTTCAAAGAGTCTTATGAAATAACACAGAAAAACCCATGTGAGGGTGCCCAGGGGGTGCAAGGCATTCTGCAGCCTAGCACCCTCCTAAGATCAACCCCAGGTGCACCTACCCCAGACCCAAAAATAGGATCCCAGGGTAAAGGCGTGGCAGGGAGAGGGGCAGAAGGAAAATACCTTTACAGCCATAGCAAAAACAGGTCAGGGACAGAGTTGTCTAAAGGGTAGGAAGGGTGGGGGAAGTGGTCACATAGCCACCTTCACCTACACCTTCTTCATTAGCCACCCCTTCCCTAAATCAGCTGTGTCTTTTGAGCCTCTGGCCCAGGCTATGCAGTAATAGGAAAATGGGGTCTGACATGGAAAGTATGTGGTGCAGGCACTTGGGAAGTGAGGAGATTTCTTTTTTTTATTTTAAACTGTGTTTTGGTTCAAATGTGACAACGCCCTTGCCCAAACAGCAAGCTCTAGGGCCCTTCAGGGTGCTGTATCATGGTTGTGGCTCCCATGGCCAGGGGAGCTGATTGTCCAGAGCCCCAGGAGCACTGGCGCTAGGGAAATGCTGGGGCAGCACCTCTTACAGACAAATCCTCCTGTGGTACCAGGGAGCACAGATAAGAGAGAGGCAGGTGTGGGTGATAGGAGAGAGAAAAGGTGGCTCACTGCTTTGCAGCCCACAGCTTTGGCATCTACTCATTCTCCAACTAAGTCTCTACCGCTCCATCCCATTAGCCTGGTCTCTCCAAAACTCTGGTGGCTTGTTCTCTGGGTACTGGTTTCATTCCCCCCATGAACCACTTGAGGTCTGAATAAACTCCAGGCCAGGGTTCCCGCTGGCCCTCCACACTCCCACAGAACAAGCCCCAAATATTAGGCCCTAGGCCCCAAGCTGAGACAAACAGAAAAATCGTGGGTGGGGTGGGACAGATCTGAGGCACAGGTGTCAAAAGTTACTCCTATCTTCCCCCTTTTTCTAGGGGAAGTTGAAGAGTGTTGGGAGGGAGGAGCCTGAAAGCAGTAGACAGAAAGAAACAATAAACCAAACCTCAAAACTGGGACAGCAGAGACAGAAGCTGGACCCAGAGTGGAGCTGGGAGCTGAGGGCACAGCAACTAAGACATGCACTGAAGTGTAAGGGGAGTGACAACAGCAGCCCATGGTTGGGAGGGAGGCAGGGTAGGCAGGCCATCGTGGTCAGTTAATAAATAATGTTGAAGGACCCAAAGATGAGGGGGCAGGTATGTACAGTGCCCAGGCCCCTGGGCCAGCCCCTCCCATGCCCCACTCTAGGGGCCAGGTATCTTGGAAGGGAAAGAAGGGTAGGCGGAAGGCCCGGGAAGAACAAGCTGTCCCACCACTGCCACCCTCATCCTGCCTACTTCTTAAGAGGCTTCTTAAAGATTTTGAGGGGAAACTTCTTCCGACCCGGGCTGGAGTCTGTCTCCTCACCTATGGAGGCATTATCCTCCTCAGCCACTGCCTTCTTGCCAGCCAGGTGGGGAATGCGTGTATTTCGGCCAGCCTGCAGGGCTCGGCTGTCCCCAACTGGTGTGTCTGGGTCTAGGGGACTGGGGCTGTGAGAACGGGAAGAATCCAAAGGTGGAGAACCACTAGGTGGAGCTGAGGGGCTCAGCTCCAACAGGCTGTGGGCCTTGTCCAGCCCATGGTTCAGCGCCAGTAGTGCCTTCTTGGCCTGGGCAGGGCTGTCGGGCAGTTTCTCCACCAGAGGCCCCGGATGGACCCCCTCAGTCAGCCGGTGGCTGCCATTGGAAGTCATGACATTGAGAGCCTCATCTGCTGTACGGACCATCTGAGGAGGCTTGGGGGTCATACGCTGGCGGTCACTCATGTGGAGGGAGGACTCCGAATCGGAATGGGTCAAATCCCTGCAAGACAAGTCAGAGAGGAAGAAAGGGACACATATAGAGTAGAAAGATAGGGGGGGAAATTGAGGAGAGAGGGACAATACATGAAGTCAAGGACGGGATGGTTGAGAGGGGCAAGAAAAATAAGATGAATAGGTAAGTGGGAAACAGAAGAATGAGAAACAGAAGGAAGTTGGCCATGAGTACAAGATGAGACAGAAAACAAGAACAGGGAGTGGGGGATAGGTTAGAGAAGAGAGAGAAAGAAAAGAATAAAATTGGGAAGGAAGAAGAGCAAAGGGAGAAGTAGGTAGAAATAAGGACCAAGAGGAGGGGAAAATGAAAGAAAGGGAAAAGTAATGGGAAGAGAAGTTAGAGAAGAAGCAAAAACAAATGTCATTATACCATGTCTGGCAAAGGGCTTTCTAATACTTGGGCCCCATCCCTGATGAACGAATGCCAAGGCCCTAAACATCCTTCTTGTTAAAATTCCACCTCCCCTTAGCTGGCTAGATTGCTTAGGACCCAGTCCTAAACTAACAGACCCTACACATCACTCTGAGTCATCATTCTCTGTGCCTTCCTCCCCTACTTACTCCAGTCACACCCAGGGATACATCCAGTCTGGGCCAGGCCTTAAGGAACAGGGCACATGCAGTGAGTGGGCCTGACCCAGGCTGGGAAAGAGAAGGTTGGAGCAGCCTTGCAAACAATCTCTCACTCACCCAAAGGGCCAGGATCCTGCCTTTTTCAACCCTCTCACAGAATTCAAAGGCAGTCACACAAAATGTTTCAAAATTCACACTAAAATGTTCTGGCAGTAGGAAGGGTGGTGTCGTTTCTGATAGAGGAAGTAGGGCGGTGTAGAAAGACAGGAAGTTAGCCTTTAAGGAGCAGTGGTTCAGAAGAGTTGCATTCTAGAAGTCATGAGGTATGATTCAGTTTCCATCTCTGCTTGAGGTTTGTTTTGTGACCTCAGACATGTCATTTAACCATTTAACCTTGCTGGTCCTCAGTTTTGGCCAAATAAGGATAATACCAATTTAATTTATCTTGCAAAACTGTTTGGAGGATCAAAAATGCTTGTAAAATGCTTAGAAATGCGGAAAATATTGTGGGAATGAAGATGATGAGGCCAGTCAAATTAGAAGACTCATATGTGAGTCAGACACAAGAGGCTTCTTTGCAAGGCTGAGTTATAGGGACCTGCACTGCACACTGGTCATGACACAGAGGCTAATCCAGAAAGTGAAGACCCTTTAAAGGGCTGGCTATTACTAAGTAGGCCACGACCACTTCTGGAAACCATCCCTCATCCTATTATAGACAAAAGGGCAGATATGGGAGTTCCCTGCCAATTCCTTAATCCTTTTCCACTTTCCCAGAGGCATGACAGAGGCAGAGGAGAGAGCTAAGGGAAGCGTTTAAACATCCAAGTCAGGAAGCCAAAGGGAAAGAGTCATGAGTGCAAAAGGGGAGAACCACAGGACAGGAAAAGAAGCTGTAGGGCAAAAGTTAGGAAGGGCATCAGGACCCTAAAACAGGCAAAAGCAGGAGCGAGGTTGGCCCATTGCTATTATATCTTTAACTTCTCAACATATAGCAATTAACTAAGAAGCCACCTCATGGGTTAGTACCTTTCCGAAGACAAGGGACATCAGAGAACAATTCCAGCTCCAGCTTCCTTTCTACAAATACGGTTTTAGGCACAATGGTAATGTTGACCAATATTTAGTATTATGTTTGGTTTCATATACCTGAGGGTGTTCTTGTTTCTATCTAAAGATGCCCTTGTTTCTCCAAGTCCTAAGATGATCCTCTCCATAGTCTGCCTTTTCCATATTCATAAGAACCACTGAGCAAGGTGCCAAGGAAGTTTTGGGGAGCAACCACACTGGAAAAGGGGCCTCTTGGTTGAGGAGGTAAGAATCCTAGGAGCCGACCTTTTTCATAAAAAGTCAGAGAGGTCAAGAGGCCAGGGCTCTCTCCTTTAGAGTCACTCCTCCAGGGTCACAGCCCCTCTTGGGCATGATCCCCATCCCTCTAGACCTTCCTAACCAACTAAAAGCTAAAACTTCAAAGCAAGAAAAAAACTTGGGAAGAGGCCTGGGTAAATACAGGCGGGAAAAGGTCCACTCAGATGTGCTCACCTTCCCTCCTGAATCTTTAAAACAATTCAGGCCAGGGGTGTCCCTCCCCAAAGACTGGGTTGCCATGGGCTCCCACCCCAAGCTACTAACCTTACTAGAGAGCCTGTTTGCCTTTAGAGACGATCCTCTGGTGCATGGTGCAAAAGAAAATTAAGTAGTGAACAGGCCAGGTGGATGCAGGTACTTCCCCACTCCCTCCCCATTGCCCTCAGTTTGGGCCTTAGAGCATGAGATTCAGAGCAGCCCATGATGCCCCCAACCCAATACAGTCTACTCCACTTGTATTGGGAAGGGCCGTCTCCCTGCCTAGGCTTTTGGATGAAAATGAAGATGAGAATGAAAATGAGCAACTCTACTACTGAGTAATAATGCTAATTTAAAAGTTCCTTTGTCAAAGAGAAAGGAACACTCCCAAGGGTAACTATCCAGAGGTTCAAGGGGCAGAGCTACAGGAGATGGTAACTAGAGAGGCAGGTCGATAGGTAAGCAGGCTATAGCCCAGAGTCCAGGATTAAGTGTGGTCACAACTTTAGAGATGAGAGGTCCCTCTAAAGGAAAGGGACTCTCTAAGGGTCCCCTGAACTTGTTCCAGGCAAGGTCAAGGCTACTCCCTCTGACCCTTACCTATCATCTTGAAGTATAGCAGAGAAAGTCCCTGCAGCTGCCAGATTAGGCAGTGGGTAAAGCCTTTCACCAATTCTTATATAGTTCACTTATTGGGACCTTGCAGAAGGACAAAAATATCCAAACTAGTGTCCTGGAATGGAAAGCCAAAGTCTAGTCTGTGTTCTGTTCCTAATTAGCTATGGGATCTGGGGAAAACTACTTAACCTTTCCCAACCTTAACTTCCTACTATGAAAGTGAGTATTTAATGCCTGCCCCACCTATAAAGTTTTCTTGTCCAAAACACTTAAATCTGTTTCTGCTCTTCTATTCCTTCACTCCACGAAGGCCACTGAATCCATTTAGTCACTCCAGTTAGGATCTGGGTTTCATCAAGATTCCTCCCTCATCTTCCTGCCTTGCAGTCAGTTACCAAATTAATCCACTTCTTTCTATCCATGACCTACCTGGTTACCTTCCCTAGGAGCCTACTGCAATGACTTTCAAATTCCTGTCGTCTCCTCTTCCTTCCTTCATACAGAGCACTAACATGTTATTTCTAAAATGCAAATCTGATTCACTTTCTTTTAGAAACCCCATCTGCAGTTCTGCATCTCCTTAAGGGTGATGGTCAAAGCCCCTAGCCTTTAGGAGCCCTTTGTCACTCCAGCCTCACCTGCTCCCCTCCCAGCCATGTGAACCTGGCATTCTGGCCTCCAGTACACCGTATTCTCTTGAACTTCCACGTCACTGCGCATGATCTTTCTTCTTCTAGGGTACGCTTTCTCACAGGTGTTAGTGTAAATGTCATCTCTTTTATGCAGCTACACACTAGTAGTCACTCCCTCCTCAGTGTCCCTATCGCACTCACCAAGTTGTTCCATGATTATTTATGTACCTCTCCCAGGCCAGACTTTAATACTTAATGTCTGGAACTGCAACTTATCATCCATGAACCCCAATTATTAGTGGAGCCTGGAACAGACCAAGTACCAAAAATTGTTTCTTGAAGGAGTAAAGGAAGTAAGGGCTCCACTGAGACATGGATGTGAGGTACATATTCAGGCAAAAATGCTATAGGGCCATGAAGAACGGGGGTTGTTACTCATTTTCAGAGTCAGCAAACATGGAAGGGAAGAAAGGTGTGGGGAGTTATATTGACCTTTAGAAGAAGTACAGGGCAGTGTAAGGAGAAAATGCCCCACTGCACACACCCCCACCTCTGATCATGCAGCAGCCAGCAGGCAGAGGCCAAGGTAAAGGCAGCAGAGAGGGAAGGAAGGGAAGAAAGAAAAGAGAGACAGCTGATACCCCAAGCTCTCTGAATACACAGGCATCACAGCGGTGTTGTCAGGAGGGGGTGGGTCAGGGTAGGGATCCATCTGGAGGAAATAGGAAGTGCTGTGGTGGTAATAAACAGGGTGGACATGAACCGTGGTGGTGGTGGTGGTGGTGGTGGTGGTGGTGGTGGTGGTGGTGGTGGAGGAGGAGGAGCAGGAGGAAGAAGCAGAGGCAGATGGAGAGCTGGTCCCGTAGCCTTCAGAACTGAAAGACTGTCCAGATGAAAGGCTGCGCATTCGACGCAGGGATACCCGGCTGGTCAAGAAGTGGCCAGCCTCGGCCTCTACCAACCTCTGAGATCCCAGGCCATGCTGTGGCTCCGTCAGGCGCTGCCGAACACTGCTCTGAAGGCTGGGGGCTGCAAGGAGAGTGAAAAAAAAAAAGTGTGAGGAGGTACCAACTTCCTCAGGCTGGCAGACGAGAAGGCTCGCTCATGGAGAAGTGCTTGCTAGAGACTACTCTGTGCCTTTGGCATCTAATCTGGAGTATGGGGTCCCAAAAACCTCCCACCAGGGGTCCTAAAAAGAAGGGGAAATTAAAGATGCGGTGCCTAGGTCAATTTTAGTCATAACTCCAATGGCAGGAGACCTAAGCTCAGTATTACTATAAGGGAGGTGACGAGGCAGTTAGTGGGAGGACGCAGGCAGGACAGGGTAGGAGAGGGATTTGGGGCAAGGTCCGGGAGAGCACTAAGAACCAGCCTTTTCAGAAAGCAACCTCAGGATATAATTCACAATTTAGGTAAGGATGTACACACAGACACGTTCATCATCACATTATTATTAATAATTGTGTGAAAGCAAACCTCCGTGGGTGAAACAGTGGGAAAATGATAGCACATCCAGTTACTAGAAGACTATAGCACTATGTAAAATAAAATATAAAAATATTGCTAATGAAAAAATTTTTAAATCTTAGAAAAATGTTTATTAAAATGCTCAGGGAAAAAATAAATAAAAATGCTCAGGGAAAACAAAAGAATACAAAGTTGTATGTAAAAGAACTCATTTGAGGTCTGGAATCCAAAAGACTAAAATTTAGAACCAGATCTTCTATAACTAGCTGCAACCTTCAGCAACTTCTCTATTTTAATTCCTAATTTATAAAACCCTGCAGGGTTACTCTGAGGCTTTAAAATAATGTATTTAAAACATCTGACACCATTCACCACACTCAGTAAATGGTGGTAGTTCTCCTGACCTTGCCCACAGACAAAAGACTGGGAGAAAAGGTGCTCCAAAATACGGGATTACGAATGTATTTTTATGCTTATGTTTACTCTCTTTTTAATTTTCCTTCAAGAAGTACATAAACAACAAAGAAGCAGCTCTTGAATCAATGCTGCAAGTCAGGGTCTTGGGAGATGGTGGGCACCACACCCAGTGAATGGGCTCATGACCTCGGCGTGCCCTAGAGCATTCCCCTGCGGCTCACACCCGCTCCAGCTGAAAATAGAATTCATGCTTAGTTTTTTCTACTCTAACCTCATTGATGGGCTTCGTTGCCTTCTCCTTAAATGTGGGAGAAAAGAGCAGATTACAAGGGTGACAGAGGCCTTAGAAGGGTAAAGAGACAGTTTTATAGTGGTGGAAAGCAGGAGAGCAAGGGCATCTATGGCTGGTGGCTCTCAGGGCATGGAAGGCAGGTTGAAGAGGAAGAGGAATCATGGAATAGAGAATGGGGAATAGAGAGAGAAGGGTCTGGAAAAATGAAACATGAAAAAGAGAAAAGAGGGAAAGGATCTTTCCTTCCCTCTTTCCAACTTAGTCCAGCTGGAAGAAAGGGCAACCAAAGGTCTCTCTAGACTGAAAGGAAAGTCTAAGCCTTTCCTCACCGTGGGTGTTCTCCCTCAAGCCCTTAGCTGAACAGGCTGATTCTTCTCACCCCCGAACCCTTCCCTGCAGTTAGTAGGGAGAGTGCTATGGGAATAAAGGGAGCAGGCAGGGGTGTGAGGCAGGCAGGAGAAGGGGCCCGTGGGGTAGGAGTGTTGGTTTAGTCCCAAAAGTTGGAAAAACAAAAGCCCCAGAGGAGCTCCTCAAACCCGGATATTTCCAGAGAGACTGATCATCCGAGCCGATGGATGTGGAGCAGAGAGAGCGGTCACTGAACCTACGCCCCATCAGCCAGGCAGCATCTAGGGTCCAAGAGCCAGGCCAAAAGGAGAAGAGAATCTGCTTTATGGAGGGCTTCGGCCTACCATCAATGAGATAAGGGAAGGGCCAGGGGCAAGAGGTGGGTAGCTCAGAGCTAATAGGTAGAGAAACAGAGGAACTTTTCAGTCCATAGGCCAGGGTCAAGCTCGTCTGCCAGTGACCCTAAGCTTGCAAGGCCCAGCTTTCTGCACTTTGTGGCAAATGAGCCTAGGAAAACAAATTTTCTACAAAGGTCTATTCTCTGTATCTAAAATACCTCTGTGATGCACAGAAAAATTCAATGGGACCATTGAGGGATCTGGTTCCTCATTCACTGAAGAACTCCCAGTGAATATTTGTCTCTTTTCACTCCACTCTACTCAGCTGTCATCATTCAGGGAGGAGAAAAGGGAAAGGGAAGGTCCAGGACAGAGGTTGGGGAGGACTGAGAGTTCAGGGAGAAAGTAGACATGCTTGTGCAGGAGACTCCTCCTGGACAAGAATGCCTTCCCAGCTTAGAGGAATTAAAAGAAGAGAGAGAGATGTCATCCCGTTTATCTACTTTAGCAATTAAGAATAAGGAATATAAAATGAAACAGAAGGACTCAGAATGAATGCCACTTTGACAACATGAACCTCTAAAGGAGATTATTTTTATAAACATAGATAGGAGGGGGAAAGGAAGATAAAAGGTTTTTTAAGAACAACAAAGAGTAAAGGGGAAAACAATGCAATAGACCCAGAGGAGCAGAGCGAGGACACAGCATGGAAAAACCATCAAAAGGACAACTGTACAGGGATTTCCTGTTCCAAGTTGTGTGTTATTAACTAAGGTCAGGAATGGAACTATCTTCCTTGGTATCCGCCCCATCTGCTGCTTAAGCACAGCAGAGACCTTCCCCTTCCCTCACCCCCCACCCTAGCCCCCCAGAGGTCACCTACATTGCATGGACAAGGGTGACACAATCTCCTCATCCATGTCATCCACATCGTCAGTCATGATGAAGTGGGCAGGGTTGGGGCGTGTACTGCCCATCCAGCTGGGGTCTATGTTGAGGGCAGCCACCAGTGAGTGGATGCCGGGGTTATTGACAATTTGGAAGCCACAGAGGATCTCAATCTGTTGCCAGCGGTGCAGGCGCTCCCTCAGTGCTGCCGTCACCTCACTCAGCGCTTGCCTGAAAACATGGAAGAGAAATGGGGACAGGGGCTGGATGGGAGCCCCTGTAGGAATGAGGCCTCTTCTCAGGCGGACAAGCTGGAGGGGTATGTATAAATAAGAAACACAATTTCAAGTGTCAGGAGACCAGAGCTGAAGTATGATCAGGTTTGGGGGTCTGGTATACCCTTAACTCTAATGTTAGGATGGACATCACCAGAGCAGGACAACTTACATAGTTAGCTACTTACTTAGCTGTTAGGATTTTGTGATCCACATCATCCAGGGAAGAGCTGTGAGCCACATGGAAAGTGCCAAAGAGTGTGTTTCTTTTCTTTTTTATCTTCTCAGCCTGCAAAGATGAGGCCCTCAGGTTAAAAAGAGCAGAGATGAAAAGTTGGGAAAATGAGAAAACTTCCCTATGGCTGATCTGAATTCCTCCTAGCACAGCTTAGGCTGCACAAGAAAAAGGAAGAGTGGAAAGGAAAGGGGGAGAGAGGGGAAGGGAAGTTCGGAAGGGAGAAGACCAGGGGAAGACAGAAAATAAGGGAAGTGAGAGAAGCAAAGGGATCCCTGACAGTACCCCAGCCCCGGGAGGACTGTGCCCACAGCGGTCCAGAGCTGGCAAAGCCTTCCCTCTACCCAACGTCACTTGTGTTATCTTTCCCAGAGGCAGAAGGATGTGCCCCCACATTCTCATTCCCTCCTCCAAACGTTTGAGGATATTATCAGGAGCCATCTCTTGATAAAAATAGAAGCCAGCGCCAGATATCTTTGTCCAACAGGTGGGATAAGGAGAGACAGAGGAGGAAGATGGGTAAGGGAAAAGGAACAGGTCAAGGAAGAGAAAAGAGGAGCAGAAGGCAGGACTCACCCCCTCCTTGGCCACCAAGAGCTGCTTCTCAGCATTCTGCTTCTTGATGTTGTAGTACTGCACCTCCACCTCATGTGTCAGCTGCAGCCACTTCTGAAGGGCCTCTGGAGCATACCACGAGCTGTGTGATTCCAGTTCCTTCTCCGCTTTTCTCAAGGCCTCCCGAACCTGTGCAGCCAGGAGGAGGTGAGTCCATTTACTATGACTACAACCCTCTCCACTGCCTCTGTATGACACCTCAGAGTTGTTACCTTCTATCTCCTGTGAGCTTTACACATCTCCCAAGAGGGAAAAAGGGGCAGGATTATTCTCTGTGTTTTGTATATGAGAAAATAAGCTCCGAGAAGGAAAATGAAACATACTTAAGGTCACATAGTCAGTAATGTTCATCTGCGTTTCCACTGCTAGACTACAGAACTTTTTCCCACATATTACCTGCCTTTTTTGGCCAGGCAGCCAATCTTAGCAGTCTTCCCTTCTCTCTTGAGGCACAAGTCAGCTCAAGAATCATTTTCTTTCTGAGAGCTGCGGACTGTGCTTAGACCTCAAAAGCACTTAATTGACAAGCTGGAAATCTGGTCCTAGCCCCTGGTCTCTCACTCAACTGGCTGTGTGGCCCTGTGCTTCTGATAGCAGGTTTCAATTCAGTATGAGGTAAGACTTTCTCCCTTGCAAGTCCAGACCATATGTGAAGGGATAATCCCAGAGGAGAGTGAGCTCCCCATCATGGGAGGAATGTGAAGTGCTCGTCAGAGAACTTAATCATGATTTGTTTCTGCAGAGGGAACTGACCTCATTACCTTCCATCATCCCCTCTAGTCTGAGACTCTGACCATGATTCTCACATTAAGCAGAGCACATAGCTTTAAAGAGTACTCACGACAAGATGAGAAAACAAGCAGGCTTACCCCTAACAAGTACTGCCAACAGAGGCCAACCCATGAAAGAACCAATATGTAAGCATAAACCTCCTCACTGGCTTCTCATCAAGGATATTTAGACATTAAATACTGAATTCCTTGCTGTCTCACCCAGGTGACCAGTATATGTGAGTCCTAATCTCCCCATATTAACCTTCGTTGCTCAGAATCCCAGAAAAAAAGGAAATGAGAGCGGTCTCAATATATATAACTTCAGCCAATGGGGTAAGTATTCCTACAAGCCTGAAGCCCTCTCCACGGCCTCAGAGAGACCAGGACAGCCTACGCAAAACACAGCAGCATTATTCCTTAAAGAGTCAGTGAGACGGGGGCCTCCCTGGTGGTGCAGTGGGTTAAGCAACGCACCATGAAGCAAAACCGCAGCCACTGCAGCACGAGTTCGATCCCTGCTGCCAGCCAGTGAGGGGACCCACATGGCGCAGCAGACCGCTCCTGCTGTGCCCGCTGCTCCCCTCAGCAGTGTACTTATGTTGATCTGCCTGTTCTGCTCCCCGCTCTCTATGTGGTGAATCCTCTCACACACACCCCCACACCTCTGGCCTGTACCCCAGTGCTTGTATGCATAAATAAATAAATCTTAAAAAAAAAACAATTGATGTCAAATATACGTAAATTGAAAAAAAATTTATAAATTAAAAAAAAAAAATACTGGTGTCTGGACCTGACCCAGTTTCTGATTGCACTGACTGCACTGATTGATTGTCCAGGGTGTTACCCTGGACATCAATGAAAAATTGCGCTCTAAGAAATTCTAATACACAGCAAAATTAGTAACCAGCAGATCCATGTGTTTTAAAGTGTTGCCACCTGACTTCTAGTCCCCCACAAGGTGCGACAGAGATCATGGAAGAATAATTCTGATTCAACACAATATCTGGGGAAAGTTGCCTTAGTTATGGAAATTTTGAAGAACCAGTGATAATTATGAAATTTTTCAAAGTTACAAAAGCAACAGGGCTAGATCTGCATTTCTCAAAGTGTGATCTAGGGATCCTTGAGGATCCAAGAGCATCTATAAAGTCAAAGTATTTTCATAGTAATATTTAGTAAGACATCCTTTACCTCTATCTCTTACAACTGAACTATGGAGTTTTTCAGAGGTTACATGAATTGCATATCACAACAGACTGAATAGAGACACTAATATGAAAATCAAGCACTCTATTAGGTCTGATATTAAAAATATTTGAAAAATTGTAAAAAAAATTGTTCCTCTCATTAAATCATTTGGGAAAACGTCATTTTTCATAAAAATGTTATTTGTGTTAACATGTAAAGATTTTAGTGTATTCATTTTAAGTTAATATTTTAAAAGTTTGTGTTCATTTCTAATATTATATTGACCACATAACAATATTCTTTGAGGTCCTAGTTAATTTTCAAGAGTAAAGGGATCCTGAGACTAAAAGTTTGAGAAACTAGATGAACTAAAAATCCAGGGAGAAAAATAGCCTTTCTAAGATGAGTTGACAACTGTCAGCTATTTCCTCCCCTGGAGAGATTGATAATTCTAAATGAGGCCTGAGAAAGGGACCTGGCCCAGGCAGAAGGACTCCACTGGGGCACAGAGAGACCAGCCTAGCTTCTGTTGGCAGCATGGCACTGGTATGACAGATTGGAAAGTGAGGGCTTCCACACATTCAGTCAGTTGTCTTTATTGGTTATTTATTGAGTTTTGTCCAGGGAGGAATGATAGATAGCTAGGCTTAAGAGTGGAATATACTCTCCCATAACTTCATACTGCTTGGAAGACAAAATATGGTGAGAAGGAAGTGACCTGCCTCAAACATAGCCTGTTTCTCCTCTGGACATCTGAGGAATTTTGAGGCTACAAGGAGCAGCAAGTTAGTACGAAATTCAAAATCAAATTCAAGTGGCAAAAAAATGTCTTTCAAGGCTGAGGAAAAAAGAAATCCACTAGATCTCAATAAAAAGTGAGGAAGGGGGGCCTCCCCGGTGGCGCAGTGGGTTAAGCAGCGCACTATGAAGCAAACCGCGGCCAAGGCAGCACGAGTTCGATCCCTGCTGCCGGCCAGGGAGGGGACCCACATGGCGCAGCAGACCTTTCCTGCTGTGCCCGCTGCTCCCCTCAGCAGTGTACTTCCGTTGATCTGCCTGTTCTGCTCCCTGCTCTCTGTGGTGAATCCTCTCACCCCCCACACCTCTGGCCTGTACCCCAGTGCTTGTACGCATAAATAAATAAATCTTTAAAAAAAAAAAAAAGTGAGGAAGGGACAGGCCTAAGAAACTGGGACAAATGAGAGCTAGACCGAATCTTATTATAACTATAATCCAGTTCTAACATAGATCAATCTCTGAATGGCTTGAGATGATCAGCTCTTTACCCACCTCACAGAAGAACCCTACATATGATAGAAGAGAAAGTCATCTGGAGCCTTGATTTTTTTTATATACACTGCCTAGTATTTTATAAAAATAAGCTATAGTGATGAGAAGATTCGAGAAAATATAACCAATTTTTCCAAAGGGGAAAATAAGGAGTCATCATTGATCCAGATGTTAGACTTATCAGACCAGGACTTCAAAATAACTATAATTAAACTCTTAAAGTAAAAGATGAACATAAATAGATGAACTAGGATCTATAAGATCCTGTAAGAGTAAATGGGCATTCTAAAACTGAAAAATATATTGTTTAAAAGTAGGATTCCACTGCACAGGTTAAAAAGCACAAAGTTCCTAGCAAAATACAGGATTAAAAAACTCAAAGATAAATCAATAGAAAACAATCAGATCAAAACACAGAGAGGAAAATAGAAAAATAGAACTGAGCATAAGAACCTGTGGATTACAGTCAAGAAGTCTAATATAAATACCAATTCCCACAAGGAGAGAAGAGAATGGAGCAGAGACAATATTCTAAGAGACATGGGAACACTAAAAAGAACATATAGTCTGTAACGGTGAAGTAGCATGCCCTCTATGTGTCACTGAGGGCAAATGGAATAATCATGTTTAAATTTTTATATGCTTACTGATGTTTTTGACTGCTTCTTAATTGCAGAAAGTATATCAATCTCAAACTTTGATCATAAAACTATCATCATTTTAGTTTAAGTAAAACTGGTTTGCATGATTCTAAACTATATTATTAGGTAAATTCAAATTAAAGCTGGCTATATATTATTATTGAATTTATTGTCATTTAACTCATTTAACATTATGAAATGTTCATTTTTGTCTCTAGTAATACTTCTGGCTCTAAAGTCTACTTTGGGTGATAGTACCACATGTGCTGTATGGTTTCAGTCCTTTCAAATGTTGGTACTTGGTTTATGAAAAAAGACTAAGTCATACAATTAAAAGGCAGAGTGTCAGACCACTCTGCCTTTTAATTTTGCTTTATCAGCAAAATTGTATTTCATCTTTCTTTGTGTTTGGATAGTATAGCTTTTCTCATTCTACAACGTTGAACCTTTTTGTGCCCTTATATTTAAAGTATGCCTTTTGTAAATGTCATAGAGCCGGGTTTGTTTTTTATCAAGCCTGACATTCTTTAAACTTTTAATTGCATTGTTTAGTCTGTTTACATAAACAAAGTCTCAAGACATTTAAAAGGACTGAAACCATATAGCATGCTTAAGCACAGCAAAATTAAGCTAGAGATCAATGATAAAGATAAGTAGAAAATCCTCCAGGTGCCTGAAAACTAAATCACCATGGACCAAAAAAAAAAAGAAGAAATCATAATAAAAATTATAAAATCTTTGGCAATGAATGAAAATATAAAGTAACAAATCTTAATAAAAGCAGCTAAAGCAGAGCTAAGATGTAAAGTTATGGCTCTAAGTGCACATATTAGAAAAGATTAAAGGTTTGAGATCAGTCTTTTAAAAGATTGATAACCTTCAAAGATTACAAAGATTTTTTTAAAAACCTTTCAATTCAGAAGCTAGAAAAGTAAGTTAAAAAAAACTTTTAAATGCAAGACTTCTACACTGAAGATGACACAACATTGCTGAGAAAAATTTTAAAAGACCTAAATAAGTGGCATATAAACAATCATGAATATGGAGTAAAAAAATAATTTACTGGCCTCCCTGGTGGTGCAGCGGGTTAAGCAACGCACTATGAAGCAAACTGCAGCCACTGTAGCACAAGTTCGATTCCTGCTGCCGGCCAGGGAGGGGACCCACATGGTGCAGCAAACCTCTCCTGCCTTGTCCGCTGCTGCCCTGGGCAGTGTGTTTCAGACAGTCTGCCTGTTCTGCTCCCCACTCAGTCTGGTGAATCCTCTCACCTCCCTGGACTCTGACCTGTACCCCAGCTCTTGTATGCATAAATAAATAAATCTTAAAAAAAGAAAAATAATTTACTTAAAATGTCAATTTCCTTTCACATTAAGCAATAGATTTAGTGCAAACACAATGAAAATTCTAACAGGGTTCTCTTTGTTTTTTGGTGTACAGGAGGTGTGTGAGGGGGCAACAGAATGACAAGCTAATATGAAAATGGAGAGAACCCATAATATCCAAGGCCATCTAGAGAAAGAAAAAAGCTGGAGAACTTAATGCTACCAGTATCTATAAGACAATGTTGGGTAAGGACAGACAGAGTAGAACAGAGATTCCTGAATGATTGCCTGACTATCTACCTGAGGGAAAAAGAACCTTGACTCCCTATCTCATATCAGATATAAAAAACAATTTGAAATAAACCCTATCCCTCAATGTGCAAAGTAAAACAATAATGCTTAGGGTTAAGTGAAGAATTCTTAAACAAGACACAAAGCACCAACAGTTAAAAGAAAGATTAAACTGGACTTCATTAACATCAAGGACTGTTGTTCATTATAAGACAATATTAGGACAGCAAAAAAAAAAGCCATAGGCTGTGAGAAAGTATTTGCAATGTGAGTGTATACAAATATATTAACATATGGAAAGCAGTTCCTCAATCTACTAAGAATGGAACCTCCATAGGATCCAGCAATCCCACTCCTAGGAATAGACCCAAAAGACACAACACACTGATTCAAAAGAATACCTGCACTCCTATGTTTATAGCAGCACTCTTTACAATAGGTAAGACCTGGAAACAACCTAACTGCCCAAAAACAGATGAGTGGATCGGGAAACTGTGGTACATAGACACGATGGAATACTACTCAGCAATCAAAAAAGAAAAACTAGATACATTCATAGGAACATGGATGGAACTGGAAGGGACGATGCTCAGCAAAGTAAGTCAGAAGGCAAAAGAAAAATACCAGATGGTTCCTCCCCTAAGAGGAATATAAGGGAACCAAATAAGGATCAAGGAAAGGAATAAGAACAATAATAAGAACAATAATAAACAATAAAGACACAAAAACCAAAAATGAAAAGACAAGGACAAACTGGGGACACTTGGTGGGGAAAAAAGAAGGGGAGAGCTGAGAGCAGACGGGAACACGGGGACTGAGGTGATGGTGCACTGGTGATATGGTGATGGGGAATACATGGAGATTACAATGGATGTCAAATATATATAAATTTTAAAAAATGGAAAAAAAAACAAATATATTAACAAAAAAGACTTACATCCAGACTATATGAAGAACTCTTACAAATCAATTTTTTAAAAGACAGCCCAATTTTTTAAGTGAGAAGAGGTTTCCAAATAAAAGGGACAATACACTTATGAAAAGTTGTTCAATATTAGTAACTAGGGAAATGAAAATTAAAATCACAAAATACTGCTTTATCACTACCAGAATGTATAAAGTCAAAATGCGCCCCAAATACCCGAGGCTTACCAAGGCTCAAGTACAATGCTCACACATTGATAGCGGCAGTATATATTGGTACAACCACTTCAGAACACTACTCAGTAAATGTCCAATAAAGATACATACATAAATGCCCTAAGACACAGCTCACAAAAATAAGTATTTATGTCCACCAAGAGCCATGTGCAAGAAGGTTCAAGGCAGTGTTACCCAGAAAAGGCAAAAAAAAAAAAAAATCCTATAAACAGCTCACATATGTATTAATAAGAGAATGGGTAATTAATTTATTGCATATTCATACAATGTATTATTAATCAGCAATGAAAATAAACCAACTATCACTACACACAATGACATGGATGACTATCACAGGCATTATATTGAGGGAAGAATGTGAAACAATATGTACTGTATAATGGCATTTATATGAGGGTTTAACCAGGTGAAAGTAATCTGGTTTGGAGTTTGTGACCACAGAGAGATTCCTTTGGGATGGAATATTGACAAGGAGTGGTGAGAGGCAAAAGTGAGTCTTTGGGGTGCTTAAGAGATTCTGTATCTTGATCTGGATGGTAGTTGCACAACTACGTGCATATGCAAAATCTTGCCAGCTGTATATTTATGGTTTATACAACTTGCTCTACAAGATTTAACTCAATAAAAAAGGGGAAAAATAGCTCTTATCATCCCCTGTTCTCTGAAAATCACAGTGACTTTCTCAACTCCCCCACTATTCTTATTAGTCAGAGTCTGGTGACTCGTAAAGATATTCTTTGAGCCAGATTTCAAAATCTTTACATATGAAAATTTCCAGCCCAATCTCTGGTCCTTACCCTTTACCCTCCCCCACTTGGTGTGTCCAGTGGGACACTCTCCTACCTGTTCCAGCTCCTCCTCAGCATATTTTTGGCGGCTCCGCTCATTCTCAGTACCCTCCCGCAACTCCTTCAGCCGCTGGGCTTCCTGCTTGGCAACGTTGATCTCATCACGCAGCTTCTTCTCCAGATGCACCTTTTCCACCTCCACACTGCGGTGCTCCTCCTGGGCCTTGTGCAGCCTGGGGGGCGATGCAGGGAGCTGGAGGAGGCCAGGTAAGGGGTGCCAGCCAACATGCCATGAGTCATGGCATTGAAGAGGAAAATGAGGGCTCCAGCATTCAGCACATATTCTCCCTACTCTGCTGGCTGGCTATGAGTTAGCTAAGGGCCAGCAGAAATGACAGTCATCACCATAATTCTCAGGTTGGCCATCATTTTGCTGCCAGTAATCCAGGTTATAAAGTTAGATATCTGGTATATGACTAGTTCCTCTAAAGTGTCCCACATACTAATAGTATTTCACATTTGTCCTCCCCACAGATAATGATATATTGCAACATTGTCAGCCTGGGACAAATGTGAATATGAAGACTTAGAAAAGGGAAGTAACTGCAGGCAAAATTGAAACTAGAATTCCAATCTGTATAACTTCAAATTCTACATTTATTCCCCTTATACTGGGCATACCTGGAAGGTTCAATAAGTGCAGAATACCCTGCAAGGTAGACAAAGATCCAGAGAACGTCTAATGGCTGAGATAGGACTGGGCCGGTGGTAGTGGGGAGATTTAAGGGAGGTGAAAAAAAAGAACTATTGAGCTATACTTCTTGTACCCCTAAATATCTATTCCCAGAAGAACAAAATGAAATTCATATGAAAGGGAAAGTCGTCTCCTGCTACCCCTGAGCACAAGTTCCTTTTTAAAATATCTTACAGAGCAGGGGCAATTTCAAGAGCATCAGTTATAATGAAAATAAACCCTCTACACACCCACACCCTCCCTCTATTCGCTGACAAAAACCTTCCTCCCATCCTTCTTTCTTCCATATATCTATGTTAATCCATCCATCACTCTACTCATTCATTCACTCATTCACTACATACTTTCAGATGTCTACTAAACTCCAAGTCCTATGCTATGTCTCCAGTATATGAAAATGAAGGAGAAAACAACCCCTGCCACTGAGGAATTCATAATCAAGTCCAAAATCAATGAGTAAATGCGTAACTATACACAATGTGAAAAGTTCTAAAATGGAGAGGTATAGAAGATGTTGAATGAGCTCAAAAGATGGAATGATCATCTCTGTGTGAAAGGAGTGAGAGAAGGTAAGGCCAGGAAAAGACCCAGAAGAGAGTTTACTGATCCCTCTGGAAGAGACAAAAGACTTAGCCAATGTCAGGCGTCCCTATCTTAGTAGGAACCACCAAGTTATCAGGAACCAGCATAGGAGGAGAAAATAATGATGTAGAAGATAAGTGACATATAGCTTAGATTTGAGGTACAGACAAGAAAGGATAGGCTAGGGAGTAAGAACTCAGAGAAACTTGACCACTCTGACTTAATTAAGCAGGTGAAAGAGAAGAGGCAGAAACATATGAATATGAAAAAATTCCAAATCCCTATCTGTCAGTGACTGAAGCCTCAAAAGATGTATTAGGACAAGCAAGGAAAGAAGAAAGCTCATTGCGGACAAACCGAGGTCCTCTAGAAACCTACATAGTGCTTGAAGAGAAAGGGACTTGAACCTCCTCAAAGTATACGCTAGATGGCGCTAGATGCATAACTTTAAAAAAAACCAGAAGCGCCATTTCCTGCTCCCAACTTCTTTGCTGAATACCTCCTTAATTGTATCCTCCATGACCCAACCTCCTGAAATAACACCATTAGGGTCTCATTCTTTACTTTCTTCTTCTTCTTTGTTGAGTAGCTGTTGTTTAGTTTTACAGAATCAATTCTTCATTAAAATATTGTCCTCTCTGAACGTGGCCTCTTCAGAATTCCTTCTCTGTATAATGGGGCATGACCACTTCTACAGAACTAAAGACAGAGATCCAACACAGAAATGAGCAAATAAATGTACAATCAAGTCTTGCCTCATTCTATCTCCTTCACAGAAGACTGGGCACCTTGAAGAGAACCATCAATTAGCAATACAAGAAAGAAAGTAGGAAGCCTAAATGCAGGCCTCGCCTCTAAGTAAGTGTGTGACTATAGACAAGTCTTTCCCTGTACTCAGTCTGTTTCTTCATTTTTAAATGAGAATCAAAATCCCTGCCCGCCCCAAAGAATTATCTTGAAACCCAGTGAAATCCTAATTGGAATGCACATGTAGAATTACATTTATTCACCTAAAATACAGGAACTGTAGAAACAAGCTCTGTGGTAGCTGGCAGTGCAGGCCAGTTAAAGAGGGACAAGGGGGCATCTGGATCCTGGACACTGTTAGAGCAGGCTGTGTGTGTGCACGTGTGTAGAAAGCGTGTCTCTGGGGCTGTGTGCACATTTGTTTCTCTAAATGGTCATTCAGCTCTGGAGGTCTTGGGAAGCAGGGAGGGCTAAGCGCTTAGTTTTATCCCCAGACTTGGAATGTCTCCCACCTAGATTCTTTCCCTTTGGAATGAAAACAGTATGTGTTTTTCAGACAAATGGAATATGGGCACTATCTAGCACTTAGGCCCTAGTGAGCAAAGGGCCCAGAAACAAGGGACCTAGCAAAGTAACCAAGGGAATCAGCTTACAGATAAAACTCCTAGCCCATGGAAGTGAGCGGATAGGGCTGCTCTTACTGGGGCAGCATCCTGTATTTAAGGTGAGTCTTAAGGTGCCAGGGATCCAGGCCCACTCAATACATTCGACCTTAACTTCGAAGATCTCCCTAGCCATCCTTCAAGACCACCCCCTCAGAGTCCACTATCCACTCCTCTCCTGCCTCTGAGCCCTCCCGGTCCTTAGCGGTCTCATCCCAAAAGCAGGTACCAAGTCACTGCACTAAATGTATGCTCACTATTCCTTCTTATGAGTGAGATTTGTTGCCCAGGAGCAGTAAATTCCTTATAATTCCCAGCCCAGACCCAGCTCCTAGAAGTCAGGAAGTATTTAGATTTACTGACTCACTCACTCACTCACTGGTATCTTCTTTTCATAGCAGGGTCATCTATAATCGTACTTAAGCCATGTTTTATTTAAACAGAATCTCAGACTGTCAGGGCTTGAAGGCCCTTGGTATTTATTCTTCAGTTCAACCCTTCTTATTACGGATGAGGAAGTAAGTCCTAGAAAGGAAAGGGATTTCCTCAAAGTCACACAATGAATGGTACTTATGAGATTTAGATTTCATATAAAAAACTAAAGGCTTTAGGTCAGATTTGTAAGCCTGCTTTGGGGGAACAAGGAAGAACAGTCAATTATGCCTATGTGGGAAGGGAAGCAGTCCAGAGGTAGGACGAAGGACAGGATGACCCCCTGACAAGCCATCCAACTAGGGAAGCTCAAGACCTCTGACAACTACACATTTCTCTGTCTGAAACTCAGAGGTAGAAAAGAGAAGTAAGCTCTTGCCTGGGGAGGAATAATGCCTGTGCAACTGAAGTGGCAGTAACCTAGGCTCCCAATGCGGTTTGAAAAGATGGCACAGTTAGGGCACCCGTGTCAGCACTGCCTCAGGGACCAGGTGGTCCACGATCCAGGTGGAAGCGGGGGGCTCCCAAGAGCTGGCAGCATGGGGATGGGGACAAGGGGTAGAGCCTTACCTTTCCTGAAGGTCATGCAGGCTCTGCTCAGCTCGGTGTAAACCCTCCAGATCCTTCATCATCTTCTTCATGTGCTCCTTGGAGTAACGATTCTGGATATAGGCAAACCAGCAGCCGCCCACACCAATAACGATGGACACCACTAGCATGAAGTCCTTGAGGTGATTATGGCGGGTCACTGCCAGAGAGGAAGGACATGGTGAGGCAGGTTGCCCTCTGCACACACAGTCTTGCAGACTCCACTGCAGCTCCTCCTCCATGAAGCCTTCTCACTCAGGAGGAGTTAGTTTCTCTTCTTAGACACACTCGCCACACACACTGTAAGCTCTATGCATACTTCTCTGCTAGTTAAGGCCTAGTTTGGAAAGGATGAGACCTCAGAGAAATGCAGGAAGCTTATTAAATCATACTTCCCTAGAGTGCAATGAAGAGGCGAGTACTAGTGCCTTCTCAATATATCCCAGCCATCCCTGGGACGAGCTATGATGAGCCCCTGTGCCCAGGCGCAGCAACTTCTGTCTGCAAGGTAAGCAATGCTAGGAGAGCTGGAGTAGATAGAAGGGGATGGTTGGTCAATTAAAGCAACATCACTACAGCTTGAGCTCCAGCTGGGGGGCTGAGGTTACTGTAGGTCTCCTATTGGGCCATTCTAGGTACAAGATGTAAAGCACAGATGAAGTAAAACTCTACAAATCTTATCCATGGAGTGCATTTCTAGGCTATGACTCAATCCAGAGACCTTCCAGAACAGGAGCGGCATCAACAGATATTTGAGACAATGCATATGCCAGTAAGAAAGGGACAGATCTAAGTCCAGAGAATGCCTGGTAAAGTACCAGGGCCCTAGTCACCAGCTGGGGTTCAAAGCAATGCTTAGTCTCCACAGCAAAACTGAAATGCTAAACAAGGAACACCACCAGGAGAAGAGCAAAAGCCATACCCTAGAAATTGAGTCAACCAGGAGAGGGGCACTCCTGGAGCCCACCATTGTTTATGGTCTCCCAAATCTAGACTCAGCCATGGTGCAGAAGACCTGAGAGAGAGGGCTGCTACTGCAGTCTCTACCTGCTCAACTTAGGGTAGAGTAGCTGCTGTGGGTTCAAAGAAGCCCCCGACATGGGAATCAGAGAAGGAAGAAAGTTGCAAAGTTAGACCAGACTAATAACCTCCTGTGCACAGCAGTGGGGGAGAGGGGGTCCGAAGAGGACTGACAGGATCCCAGTGCCTGGTAAGGACAAGGACCGATGGGAATCCAGAAGGACCTAGGTAGAGTCACCAAGTTGAGGCTGGGTCAAGACAGCAGGAAAAGTTACATGTAGCTGGAAAATGATATGAAACTGAGGACCAGTTTGACAAAAGGGTTCTATTCATAGCTTTTCATTGTCCCTGAGTAGCAGGACATGGGGACAGTGTGGGATCAAAGGCAGATTAGCACATTCTATTTCCATCTGAGGGAGGAGGGTTACTACGTCCAGCGTGGTGGTCATGTCCTTTACATGTTTATGCCAGACTCAAAATCCCAAGGTCCTCTGGCAGCCACCCTCTGGCCTCTAGGCAGGCCCACACTTCTGTGAGTGCGTCCTCACTTTCCTGATCTTCAGGCCCCCAGCGAAGGTATCTAAGCAGCACGGGGAGTCTCTTTCTGAGACATGCCAGCCTTACACGACCTCTACTCTGGGGGACTCTCTCCTGTGTCAGTTAAGAACATTGAACCTTGCCTTCCCAGGGCTTCTCTACTCCAACATCCCTTTTGCATTCTTACCAAAAGTCAAGGGTACTCTTGCTCAAATGAGATTCTGTGCAACCAGCACCCTCCCCCGGCATCACCGCCAATACTTCAAAGTTCCCTGGGTGGGCATGCACATTGAGCGCCTGGCTTACTTCATGCAGTCCCTGTATTCTGCCTTGTTCACATCAACGAACAAGACTTTTTTTTTCCAGCTTCATATTCTCACCCGAGATGTGAATAACAGTTGAATGACCAAATCAAGGGTAGGACCCCACTGGCACCCCCTCTTCTAAGGTAACACTGTTCCACCTGTCAGTCCCTTGGAATCTCTTCAGTCAGTTTTGACTTCACCTGACTGTACAGCATCTTCTCCATAGATGCCTCTGTTCTGTCAAATGCAGAGCTGAAAGCCAGATACTGTGCATCACAACCTCTGAGCTACCAAGCTAGGTGGGAAGACAATGAATCTGGTCTGGATGATTTACTCTGTGGTCCCTACGTGTCATCGCAGTCAAGCCATTGCCCAGCTCCACACTGCCCAACACACCAAGTCACCACAGAACTTGTGGTATTGTGTCTTTACTGACAAACCTCAAGTGTGATATTTCCTGAGGGTTAGTGCACATAAAAAGAACGGGAAATAGAGAAAAGGAAAAACGTATCAGGTACTTATGTGCATCATGTCCAATTCTCACAACAGCTCTGTTAAGACAGGGTGTTAGCATTCCCATTCTGTAAGCAGAAAACTGAGGCTTCCTAGAGACTTTGACTTGCTAGAGTTCAGAAAAGGTAACAGAGTTGGGATTTAAACCCAGATTTTCCTGAAAATCCCTGCATGACCTGCTATATCCCACTCTCTCACTACAACTTCACACTCATGCAGCAGGTATCCTTCCTGCTTTGCTCTCACCATGGAGAGCAAGCACTATAGGCACCGATCTAGCCTGAGCATGACTCAAAGACTTTCAAGGCCTGATATTCCCCCTTACAATATTCTGGGGGCTGACTGTGGCACCATCAGAACAGTGAAGGCCCAAAAGCCAAGCAGGTTAAACACAAGGCCTCCTGGAGAGAAATCAGTGGGTCATGAGAGGATGCAGCGGGCACTGAGTGTTAGGAAGTCTGGCTTCTCAGCTTGTCTCTTCCCCAGTTTGTTAAAAGTCCGCTCCCCCAATCTGGATTTCAGCTTCCTCAGCTATAAAATGTGTTATCACAGAATTACTAAAGAGATCAAGCGTGCAGTTGTAAATGAAAGCATGTCAAGGTGTTTTGCAAATACTCACATGGACATAGCCAGTAGGTAATTAAGAGTGCAGTTGTTGAGTTTGAAAAAACGGTAAGAACTAGAGAAGTTGATGTGAGAACCGTCAGATCCTGTCAGTGGAACCCTTACTCTCCTAAGGGAATCCGTGGATGGTTAATTTTACGAGTCAACTTGACTAGGCTCAGGGATGCCCAGAGAGCCAGTAGAGCACTTATGAGTGTGTCTGTGAGTGCATCTTCAGGCTAGTATTTGCACTGGTAGGCTGAGTAAAGAAGACTGCATTCACCCAAGCTAGTGGGCAGCATCCAGTCAGCCTTGGGCTGCTGAGGGCCTGAACAGAACCAACAGGCACAGGAAGGGTTTGTTTGCTCTCTCGGCCTGCACTATGCTGCCAGTCTTCTCCTGCCTTCTTACATCAGCGCTCCTGAGTCTAGGGTCTTTAGACTTATGCTAGGACTTACACCATCAGTCCCCTGGCTCTCTGATTTGGGCTGGGACTTACACCATCACTCCCATGGGCCTCAGACCTCTGAATTGAATGAACAAATTACCCACATTTCCCTCATTCTCTAGTTTGCACATGGCACACAGTAAGTCTTCTTGATCTGCATTATTGCATAAGTCAATTCCTATAGTGAATCTCTATAGTGGTTCCGTTTCTCTGGAGAACCCTGACCAATACATAATCTATAAACCACTGTATAAGAAGGAGAAGAGAAAATAGGGAAATCAAGAATCTAATCTATGCCTCAGTATTGATGTATTCCTTCCCATCAAAACCCCATTCCCACTTTTTAATTCCTACCACCTTCCATTCCATAGTCCACAGAGATCCTTCTATCCCTTCTCCTCTGAACTAGGTCTCCCTGATCAACCCACTCCTTGGATAGGTAAACATGGGTAATGTCTTGCTATCTCAAAGACTGGCTAATGTTGTTTTTCAGTTTCCATGTCAGTCACCTTCCAGTGACTATAAATTCCTCAGGACCAGGGCACAAGACATATTTAGCTCTGTGACTCCATACTTAGTACATAGCCTGACCAGGGCAGATACTCAGCAAAGGTAGAGAGGAAACAGAAAGGAGAGAAGAAGGATTTCGCGGAAAAGGGAGTTACCATATAAAGTGTGTATGGAGGGCAAATACCAGCTCCTGGGGACAAGAAGAGGGTGGCCAGCTGTCCTGCAAGGCCAGCCCCTCCACAAGCTCAGCAATCAGAAGCTAGCTCAAACCCACAGCTAGAGCAGGACCCTGGAGGTTTCAGGAGAGCAGATGTGGCTAGTAGGTGAGAGATAATCCACGGAAGCTAGCTGGGACTGGGAGAGCCAAAGGGTGGCAGAATTCCCAGCATGAGCGCTACAAATAGATTTTGGCAAAATTAGGTCAACCATTAACATAATCAGGCCTGAGACAGGGAAGGAAGGTGTAGAAAATGAGTTACTGACATGTAACAGAGTCAGGGCTAATTGTGAGAATTTCCAGGGTTCCGGTTAGTATTGAGAAAATGAGTCTCTAATCATTATCACTTTCTAGAATCCCCTCTTCCAATTCTTTTCCACCCTTTCTACTGCCCAAAATACCTCGACCCTGGTAGACACAGATATTCAACCCTGTGTGGCAGGAATTTCTTTTGTCATTACACAGCCTTTGCTGAGATATCTGGTTAACCTGTAAGAATTGTCGCTGGGGGCCTCCCTGGTGGCGCAAGAGGTTAAGTCTCAGCACTATGAAGCTATCCAGAGCCACTGCAGCATGAGTTCAATCCCCGGCCAGGAAGGTGACCCATTTGTCTCTCCTGTCTCACCCGCTGCTCCCTCAGCAGTATATTTCAGTGTATCCACCTGCTCTATTCCCCACTCTGGCTCTGGTGAATGTTCTTACCCCCCACATCTCTTGCCTGTACTCTAATTCTTACATGTATAAATAAATAAATATTTTTTAAAAATTGTCCCTGGGACCTTCTCCTTTGGCTGCCTTGCCTATTCAGACACTCCCCTAGGTACAGGACCTTCTCTCATCCTCCCTCAGCCCCGTAGCTGTGCAGAGGCTCTGCCTCCTTCTGTGTATCTGCTAGCATATGTCTCCAGCACATACCCCTTGCTGGACCTTATGAAGAATGCTGATGACAGATGAGCTGCTCCTACCCTCGAGGAGCTACCAGTTTAAACTATAACAGATTGGAAACAGACTGGTATAATGAAGCAGGTACAAAGGGCTGTGGGTTCCCTTTGTAAAAGAGTAAGGGGAGTTCAAGAGAAGACTCGAATGTGTCTCGGAAGAGGTTAGAAGCCTTTAAGCCTGGAGAAGCTTAAAGGAGGAGTTGGAACATAACAGGAAAGAGAAAAGGGTAAAGATACAGCTGATAGGCCCCAACACAAGCTTTTCCAAAAAGGCAGCCAGCCACTCCTGCTTACTGGAGGTGTTTCCCTATTATCTAAATTACTGAAGAAGGAAAACAAGGTTCAGTCTATTCTTTTCCTCTCCACATTTGCTCCCATCCCCAATAAACACTCCTCAGCCCTCTCTCTATACCCTCCCTAATAATCTTGATAAAAGCACAACAGCTACACCAGGCTCTAGCCCAGGACTCACCACAGTAGGCATATACTAAAAGTAGTAGCTACCACTTACATAGGGGAAACTAGGACACAGAGATCCTTAGGAATGTGGCCAGGGCTGCAAAGCCACTGAGTGATAGAGCCACTTTATTTTATTGCAGAGTTGGTACTCACTAGATCTTTTTCCCTTTAACAGAACAGAGAGTGGGATAATATGGTGGGAAAGAGCACTGAAATGTAAGCTAAAGACCTAGGTTTTTTTTTTTTTTAAAGATTTATTTTATTTATGCATACAAGCACTGGGGTACAGGCCAGAGGTGTGGGGGGGTGAGAGGATTCACCATAGAGAGTGGGGAGCAGAACAGGCAGATCAATGGAAGCACACTGCTGAGGGGAGCAGCGGGCACAACAGGAGAGGTCTGCTGCGCCATGTGGGTCCCCTCCCTGGCTGGCAGCAGGGATCGAACTTGTGCTGCAGTGGCTGCCGTTTGCTTCATAGTGCGTTGCTTAACCCACTGCGCCACCAGGGGAGGCCCCAAGACCTAGGTTTGAGTCATGGCTCAGCCAATTAAAAGCTGAATAACCTCTGAACATTCACCTCATCTCTAAACCTCACTTTCTCTGAGAAATTATCTGTAGTGGAGAAAAGGCCCCCCCACTCTGCTGCCATCGTGAGTCATCAGCTTAGGCCTCAAACAGAGCCCTGTCTCAAAGCCTGTGTTTCTTAGCTCGCCGGACACCTGACTAACGGCACTGTCAGGAGAGCCCCAGATGGGCCTGCAGGGTGGAAATGACTGAAGGACCGTGTGCTGCTCCGTGGCCACATGGGGAGGACTGAGCTGTCTTCTGCTATCCAAAAATGAACCCTGAGATGATTCTGTACTAAACCGGAGTGATCCCACTTCCCCTTCCTGAGCTCTGTGGCTGCTGTGGGCAGATGAATTCTGCTCACTTAGCAGAGCCTCCTAGAAACGAACAACAAACTTTTGATTTGAGATTTCTCAAGCTGCAGACCAATGGCAGCCCTTTCGTTAGGGCGAGGTAGCACGGCTGGCAGCTATAAATGAGCCAGGTTCTCTAGGGCAAGTATCTGCCTCATGCCTCGCGGTGAGGCTGCCTGTGTAGCCTCGAAAACTCACCCTAGCTACAGAACACAGGTCAGATCAGCTCAGATCATCATTCTGAGTTTTCAACAGGAACAGCACTGATAGTTTTCCATCTATATTCAGATGGGAACATGGGTCCAGAGGGACAAGATCGGGGGATGCTCTGCAGACACCACCAGCACAACCCCACCCTTACGGAAGTCTCACGACAAAGAGCTTCCTAGTATTTTCCTCAGAGTCCAGCTGGCAATTTTCAAATTTTTCTTTAACAAGCAACATTAGGAAAGCATAAGAAAAATATTTGCCATTAGGATTGCTGCTGGATTCCAAAATCTTAGTTGGTAGGGATACGTAGAGCCCCAGCAGAGTCCTAGAATGAGAAAGCAGGTAAGAGCCCGGCTCTAAACCAGTTTTACAGAGGAGGAAACCTAAGTCTAGGCTGGAGAATTAAATGGCCAAAGAGAATTTGGTAAGGCATGGGTCAAGCATAGAGTTCCCAACAATGTAGGGTGCAGACAGTATCCCCCAACTCTTAGACAGGACCTTTTCAACCAAAATGTTTTTTCTCAAAATACCAAGAAATACTGCAACTGAAAGGCATCCGAAGGATCGACTAGCTCGGCTATCTCATGATAACACACCCTGAGAAAAGTGACCTATATGAGGTCATACAGTGAGTGGCAAGTTTGAAAAGACAACGGGGTGCTTCCCCGAACTCCATGAGAAGGAATCTAGATAGAGATCTAGTGGCTACGGAAAATCAAACGGTGCCTGTTCGGCTGCTGTTGCTGCCGTTGATGTTACTGAGATGCGATTCACTCGCCCTAAAAGTCGCTCCTCTAAGATGCACGAGCCAGTGGTCTTAGCACACCTGCCAGGTTGTGCGGCCGTCAGCGCGATTCATCCGAGGTTGTCATCGCCCCAAAGAAAGTCCTTCCCCATTAGCGATCACTCCCCGCAGCTCTAAATCAGTTTTATAGAAAACACCGTCTGCTTTCTGCTTCTATGGCTCTGCCTACTCGGTATATTTCATATAAACGGCATCATCTAACATGGGCTACTGTGTCTGGCTTCCTTCACTTCGCATTTTCACAAGGTTCATTCGTGATGCAGCACGTATCAGAACATCATTCCTGTCCATGACTGATTAGCATTCCATTGTGTAGATATGCCACATTTATTTTCCTGTTCATTAGTTGGTAGACATTCGGGCTGTTTCTACCTTTTGGCTTTGTGCATAGTCCTGCTATCAATATGTGGACACATGTCCTTGTTTGAGTACCTGTTTTCAATTCTTTGGTTGTATTTCCACATGTGAAATTATCGAGGTGTACAGGACGTCTGTTTAACATTTTGAAGAAGAACCAGACTGTTTTCCACAGTAGCTGATCCATTTTCCATTATAACTAAACTTATACAAGGGTTTCAATTTCTCTATATCCTTGCCAAGACTTGTTATTTTCCATTTTTTGTTTCTGTTGTAGTTATCCTAGTGGGTATAAAGTATCTTCTCAGCTCTAGTACCTCTGTTCGGCCTAGCTCAGAAACAGAGGTTTCTGTCACCTCTGACCACCTCCCCCATCTTAGGGTAGGTCACGTGCATCCTATGGGCCGTATGAAATGGGCCTAGGAGAAAATGCCCTGTTTGGTATCAGTATAACCTGTTTCACTCAGACCCCTCTTGCTATCTCTGACCTCCTGGACCTGGTCAGATATACCTGGGGTTCTGGATTCCAAGTTCTCCAGCCATAACTGACTTTTCCAGATAGAATCCTTGCCAATCTGCAGGGTTTTGTTGTTTTTTTAAAATATTTTACTTATTTATGCATGAAAGAATTGGGTACAGGCTAGAGGTGTGTAAGGGGGTTGAGAGGATTCACCAGAGAAGACAGAGTGAGGAGCAAAACAGGCAGATCTACTGAAATACACTAATACACTGCTGAGGGGAGCAGCAAGTGAGGCAGGGGAGGTCTGCTGCGCCATGTGGGTCATCTCCTGTCCAGGGATCAAACTCGTACTCATGCTGCAGTGCCTGCGGATACTTCATAGTGCAGTGCTTAATCCCCTGCGCCACCAGGGAGGCCCCTAATCTGCAGTTTCTAATGTACTCTTTCAGAAATGGTAAATCCTACTTTAATATAGAACACATAATAGCTGAAAAAGTTAGGCTATTTTTGCAAAGGTTCTCTCCTCTGTTACCTCCCAGGAATGGGAAACTCCAGTTGATAATGATGTTCATCAGTTTTAACAAATACGCCATTCTGGCTGAGGGTGTGAGCGATGCAGTCTATGCATGGATGGAGGCAGAGAGTATGGGAAATCTTTATACCTTCATTCAAAACTATTTTAAAAAATAAAGTCTATTAAAAAAGGAGGGGGCACGGCACTGCGCCAGGAGGTGGCCCAGCCGGCGGGGCTGAGCCGGCGGTTCTTCGAGGGTCCAGAGACCTGCAGTCCTTGACGCCATCAAAATCTCCACGACGATGCCTGGAAGTACATGACGGATGGATCACCGGAAGCACAGTCTAGAGGCTACGCCCGGGTGGAGCGGGCTTCAGCCTGGCCTCTGGCCAGAGTCCCTCTTTCCTTGGAAGTCGAAGAGATAAACAGAACCAGAGTTCAAAGTCCAAATCTCGTTCTCTGAACCCAAAAGGTTTCAACCAGCCTCCCTGTCCTGTGAGGGCCAGGCTCGAGCTGACCCTCTAGGGGACAGCCAGACTGGTGACACCCGCCTGAAGTTGTGTTGCATTTCTGAATGGCTTCTCAGTGCAGTCACCCCAGTTAATCTCCGAAGACAGTTGTGTTTGATTTTGTAAGGTAGGCTACAGTGATCTCCTATTTTGGTGTCAGTTTTTCAATGGCATTTTGATCATGGGGAACAAAGAATCAGGGAAATATGACCAGTGAGCCACACTTACGGGAAAGGATTCTCAAACAGCAGTCATGACCCAGATATTGCAAATACCTGAGAGTGGAAAGAGCAGTTATACTGTGCACCTTGAGATAAAGTTAAATGTTTGAAATCAATCAAAAGATAGGAATCTCAGTAGGATGACACTGTTAAAAAAAAAAAATCATTGAAATTTTAGAACTGAAAACACTAATATCTAAAGTAATCCACCAATTGGCTAAGCTTAAGAGTGGAATATGACAGTGAACATTAGGGAACTTGAAGCAAGATATAGAAGTTATACAAATTGAAGGATAGGCAAAATAGGTTAAATATAATGAATAGTGGGCCTCCTTGGTGGCACAGTGGGTTAAGCAATGCACTATGAAGCAAACCGCAACCACTGCAGCTCAATTTTGATCCCTGCTGCAGACCGGGGAGGGGACCCACATGGCGCAGCAGACCTCTCCTGCCTCGCCAGCTGCTGCCCTTGGCAGTGTGTTTCAGTCGGTCTGCCTGTTTTGTTCCCAACTCTGTCTGTAGTGAATCCTCTCACCTCCCATGACTCTGACCTGTACCCCAGCTCTTGTATGCATAAATAAATAAATCTTTTTTAAAATGAAAAAAAAAAAAAGGAGGGGGCAGACAGACCTACCTATATTGAGACATCAACTTGGACACTTACCACGTCTAACGCACAAACAGGGAAATGTTACGCTGCCTCTAACCCTATCTGCCAGCTGCTTCTTTGCACTGGTACTAAGACTCTGTAGCAACCTACTGCTGGCATCCTCAACTTGCAAAGGAGTAGGACTTAGGAGCCCACTAAGGTTATTTTTCTAAGAAATCTTATTTTTATTGCCCTTAGTTCACATACAATAAGAATGACAACATTGGCTGTTCCCACCTTGCAAATCATTAGGAGTAGAATTCTCTCAACTAGTCTCCAGCTGAAAAGACCACCCTTCCTTAGGTCTGAGTGAATCTACTGCTTCCTGAAAGCCCACTTAGTCCTTCTCTTTGGTTGTCCAAGGATACAAATGTTCAGCAATCAGTCCATATACTCTGCATACCCACAGCAAGAGGAAAGAACAGTAAAGACATTCAGCCTCTTATAGGTTATTAGTTACACCTGTGCATACGTTTCACATTTCAGTCTTTGTATTTTTGCTAAGGTTGTTTCCTCCACCTAAAAGGCCCAGCCCCACAAGTTCTGTGGAAGTAAGACCTACCCATCCTTAAAGGCAATGGTTCACAGTCCACCTCTTCTACAGAATGCCTTCTCAATCCCTCCTCTGGACCTCAGAAGAACTGAGCACTCTAGAACATTCTTGTTAAGCCATTGGGGCAGAATGTGATTCATGCAGGTCTTCCTACAGGGTCCAGCACAGAACTGGCACAAAGTTGGTATTTCCCCAATGTAGTTTAACAAATGAATGTTGTGATGTGGCTGAACTAAAAGTATTGGTATACCACTCAACAGCAGTGGGAAAAGTGGAGGCACCCAGTCTGGCCACCGGACAACCTTGGGTTCTATGGCACATCCACAGCCCTTCTAGATTCCACAGGACTCACAGAGAGGAGGCCCAAAGAGCACTGTATCCAGGGCCTTTAGCTGCAGTTTCTGCCGATGGCTCCGGTCTGTCATCTTCAGCACAGTCCCTGTCATGGTGGTGTTGGTTACAGCTAGCCTGTTGAGACAAAGAGTTTGGAATTAGTTTTCCTGCCAGCAGTCGGGAAGAATCCTGGTAGGATTAACCACCTCCTGCATAATTTCTAACTCTCAGTGATTGCTCCCTCTGTGCTTTAGAAAATAGACCTATACTCACAGCTCTCAACAGGGCATATGCAGGGATGCGTAACATTTACCAAGAATTTGTTTGCACTTCTCCCCATGTCCGCCTATTCTCTAAGGATTATCTATCTGTGACCATTCCCACACCCAGCCATAAATATATCTGTCTCCATGGTCTTACCATTTGTAAATGCATTCTCAGGTCCAGCCCAGGTCAAAATGGCATGCTATACAATCCTGTGATTCTGGGTAAGGACCCATGAATCATATGCCAATCCTAACCCACTGTCATTAAATATAAAACTTGTGATGAAAAAAATGCACGAATCTTATTAATTGGTATTTGAGTCTCTACAAACATAGTCCTAATCAAATCACTGTAATTTTTTATGACCTCCAAGCACGCAGCTCTATTAAGAGTGTGTAAACAAGAAAACGACCTAAGAAAAACAGGACTTTCTCTTCTGCTAGGATACAGTGGGTACAGGAGGATAGGGTTAGTAAGATACAAAGTTTGAAAAAATCACCGGTCTGGGTCCCGCAAAGGTGCGTTTACTGCTGTATTCGTCCACAAGGTTGGTGCTCTTTTCCTGATGCATGGTCTTGTCCCCCCAGATAGAAAAGGAGCTTTTGCGATAATAGCCTGGGATTTATCATATGACTGGGCTTGGAGGAGTAGCAACTTCCTTCTCTAGCCCTGGGACGCAATCAAACCTACCTGCAAGACGGGCCATGATGGAAGTGGGTGAGTGGCAGTCAGGAGTTTCAGCTTCTAGTCCTACTGGTGACTACAGGCGACTCACTTCTCTGTTCCCCCCAGGCCTCAGTTTCCGTCTGTGCAAACTTAGGTAAAATTGGAAGCTTCCTACAAGCCTGGGAGTTATTGAGACTGCTCTTTAGCGCACTTACCAGGTGAACTGGCCTGCATCTTACTGATCAACTTAAGTGTCATCTTTTCTACAGTCTTTTTTTCAAAGAAACTTATGAAATGGAATACCATCCTCTTCTAAGCAATGAGAGAAAGGAGAAAGTAGTTAACATTTGCTAAGCAGCTACTGGGTATTCCATACTGTTCTGAAACTTTACAATGACCTTCTTTAGTCCTCATGACTTAAAGAACTCAGTTTTAGACCTTTTGGCCACAACCACTAAAAGCAGTAAATTGACAAAATAAATAACACAAAGGGAAAGAGGAAAGATACCTATATGTTCTCTTAGTCTCTTAGAAAACATGGAGTTGTTTCTTTAGGGCTATACATAAAAATCTACAAGAAAAGTGATATTGCAGACATTAATGATTTGGGCCCTATTCAAAAAGAAATGCCGCACACACGTTACCATAGCAAAATGGGAAGAGTTTATAATGCTACCCACATGCAGCTGGTGTTGTTGTAAACAAACAAGGACAAGATTCTTGCCAAGAGTCAGTGTTCGTAATGAGCACATTAAGCACTCTAAAAGCCAAGATAGCCTCCTGAAATGTGTGAAGGAAAATGATCTGGAAAAAAAGTAAGCCAACGGAAAAGGTATTTGGGTTCAACTAAAGCAGCAGCCTGCACCCAGAGAAGCACTTTGTGAGAACCGATGGAAAGGAGCCTAAGCTGCTGGAACCCATCCCCTGTAGATTCAGGTCATGGTAGGTGCAGAAAAGAAATAAATAAAAGACTCCAAACTATAACAAAAAACTCAGTTCTATCAGTTCCACTTTACAGATAAGAAAACTAAGACTTAGATTTGAGTAACTTCCCCAAAGTCACATAGCAAGTAAGCAGCAAAGCCCAGGAAATGAACTCAAACCTGTTGGATTCTGCCCATTAAATTATACTGCATAATGATGGGTCCAGAACCGCCCCTACTTCATTCCACACTCCACACACTGAGGCCTCCATGCTTCCTGCTGTCACTAATGTGCCTAGTTTGGCTTCCTCTATTCCTGTGCCCATCCTGACTGGAAATGGTCTTGGCTCTAATCCTCGTCATAAGAGTTAGGGTTAAGTGAGCCAGAACCTGGAATGTTTCTCGCTCTATGCTTTATAGTTATGATCCAAGCCACAGCCATTCCTCAAGATGGAATGGTCCAGGCATTCACAAGACAAAACTACTATTTCCATGGATAATGATATATAAAGATAAGTCTTAGAGCTTCATGGTCAACTCTTTATTCAGTTGAGTGTTCGAGACTGGTAAAGTACAATGTATCTCTCTGTCCTTGGGGTACAGAAGAGGGCATAGCACATGATAAGCACTTGGTGACACTTGATTAAAAATACTTAAAGTGAATATTGCCAGGAAGTCTATCTTCAACTATACAGGGCAAGAGGAAGATTCACTGAAAAAAGCAGGGCACTTAGAACCCAGGAGACCAGGATTCAAATCCCAGTTCAATCTTTTACCAGGTTGGATAAATCATAAAATATTTGAGACTCAGCTTGCTCATCAAAAAATTAGAATAATTCCTTCTTCCCAGGACCTACCTGGTGGTGTAAGGGGCTAAGCACAGCACTATGAAACAACCCCAGCCACTGCAGCACAAATTCAATTCCTGGCCAGGGAGGTGACCCATATGGTACAGCAGACCTCTCCTGTCTTGCCCACTGCTCCACTCAGCAGTGTATTTCAGTCTACCCACCTGTTCTGTACCCCACTCTGTCTATGGTGAATCTTCTCATCCCCTTCCCCCGCACCTCTGGCCTGTACCCCAGTTCTTATATGCATAAATAAATAAATCTTTTTTAAAAATTCCTTCTTCCAGAACTGTAGAAATCTTCCAAGAACTGAAACAATGGGTAGGAAAATATTGAGTACAGCGATATACAAACAGAAAGATAATTGCTCCCTCCAGAGAAGGGAAAAGCTGTAAAGCGGCTGTAAGCAGCAAAGAAGGAAACGGCAAGATCAGCTAGGTCAGGATGGAACTGCCCTGTAGCTCTGTGACTGGAAATTTCAAATGTGTGGACATTCAAACAGCTTCACTTTCCTTTTCTCCTCAGCTCAAGCTCATAACCAGATGCACCTACACAAGACGACAGATTATACATAATTGGCACTTACCAGACAATAAACCCCGGGGGGCAGGGGCAGGCTGTTGTCATATTTATCCCCAGCACCCAGCACAAGTGTTTGGCACAGAACAGTACCCCATAAATATTTGCTGAATGAGTAGATAAATGGATTAATGACTAAATGACATAGGGACCAATCTGACATAATAGGTCCAAGTAGTACCGCATCTCCTCCCCACTCCCACTCTAAGTCTTTGTAAAGAAGGCAAAACTAAGATATAAGGTGCTGGAAAAGTCATTCCAGAGAGGAAAGTGCAGGCCCCCTGGAGTTCCTGAGCAATAAAAGAGGCAGTTGTTGGGGAGACAGTGTAAGAAAAAGAAACACCACAGGCCTTGAAGTCTATCTAATGCAGATCTAGGTTCAAATCACAGTTTTGCCTCTTACTAACCATGTGAACCTGGAAAAGTTAGTCTGTGTCATCACTTATATAAAATAATACCTACCTTATAAGATTGACATAGGAATTAACTAATTTGAGTAGAGTGCCTGGCATGTACTAAGCACTCAGTAAATGGCAGCTATTAGTGCTATTCCCAGTACTGATAGGAATATTAAAAAAAAAAAAAGATGAGAAGCACCCACTATACCTTATAGCAAGAGTACAATAGATGTGAAAAGAGCATAGGTCTGCCCTGAAAGGGGTGGAATGTCACTTAACCAGCCAGAGCAACCTGAAGATATGTCAACAGTCTATTCTCTGCACCCACAAGTGAGAGAACCCAGTCTCCTCCTGACCTTGGCATGGCATGGCCACTGAGCTGCAGCTTCCGGAAGGTCTCCTCATACTGAGGCAGCTCTACATACGTGATCAGCCACTGCACCACCTCATCCACGGTCCAGTTGTACACTGTGGAAAGAGACAAGCAAAGCTATGACTCCAGAGTGCCAAGCACTGCTTTTTATCATCAGTGATGTTGACCTTAACATTTACTACATGTTTATGTGTTTAACATCTCTCTCTCTCCCTCATAAAATTTTTAGTATGAAAGAAGTATTATTCTACATGAGCCTATTTATATGAAATGCTCTAGTGATTAAAAGTAGATCAATGGTTGGATGGAGCCAGGACTGGTAAGTAGAATTAACTGGAGAGGATTCCAAAGGAACGTTTTAGGGTGATGGAAATGCATTATATGTGGTTGGTCTTGAAAGTGGTAATTACACAGGTAATACGCTTATCAAAATTCATCAAACCATACATTTAAAATAAGGGTATCCAATTCTGTACTTCAAACTATACTTCAAAGCCATAATAATTAAAACTGCATGTTACTGGAACAAAAACAGAACACACAGACCAATGAATTCAAATAGAAAACCCAGAAATAAACCCACAGATTTATGGACAACTAATATTTGACAAAGGAGTAAAAATTAAGCAATGGAACAAAGACAGTTTGCTCAATAAGTGGTGATGGAAAAAGTAGACTGCTACATGCAAAAAAAAAAATGAAGTTAGACTACTACCTCTGACTATGTACAAAAATCAACTTAAATGGATCAAAGAATTAGACATAAGACCTAAAACTATAAAATATATAGAAGAAAATATAGGCAAAACACTGCATGATATACACCTCAGTAACACCTTTAAAGACACATCAGCTAAAGCAAAGAAAGTGAAGGAAAAGATAAACTGCTGGGATTACATCAAATTAAAGAGCTCTTGTACAGCAAAAGAGACATTTTCCAAAACAAAGAGACACTCCACTGATCGGGCCGGGGGGGGGGGGGGGGG
>JAGFMF010011429.1:2039294-2062365 GCA_019455555.1 Galemys pyrenaicus
GGGAGACAAAATTTTTGCACTCCATACAACTGATAAGGGATTGATCGCAAAGACCTACAAAAAACACACAATTCAAGAAAAACAAAGTAAACAATTCAATCAAAAAATGGGCAGAAGAACTTAAAAGACATTTCTACAAAGAGGAAATGCAAATGGTCAACAGGCATATGTAAAAAATGTTCAACATCCCTCATAATCAGGGAAATGCAAATTAAAACCGCAATAAGAACCACCTTACACCAGTAAGAATGACACATTAAAAAGTAGCAACTACAAATGTGAGTGAGGATGTGGTGAAATATATTGCTATATTGCTGGTGGGAATGCAAACTGGTCTAACCTCTATGATAAGCTGTGTGGAGGTTCCTCAGTCTACTAAAAATGGAGCTACCATATGACCCTGCAATCCCACTTCTAAGGATTTACACAAAGGACACAAAAACATTAATTTAAAGGGTATCTTCACCCCTATGTTAATTACAGCACTATTCATTATAGGTAAAACTTGGAATCAACCCAAATGCCCAAAAATAGACAACTGGATCAAGAAGATGTGGTATATCTATACACAATGGAATACTATTTGGCAATTGAAAAAGATAAACTAATGACATTCACAGAAATATGGATGGAGCTTGAAGGGATTATGCTCAGTGAAATAAATCAGAAGGAAAAAGAAAAATACTGGATGGTCTCACTTATAGGAGGAATTATAGGGGATTAAGGAATAATAATAATAACAACAACAACAAAAAAAGCCCACAACAGAGCAAAACAAAAATAGACAACTACAAATCAGAGACATTCTGCAGGGAGAATGTCTGGGAGGGAGAGACTAGGATCAAGGCAGGGACAAGAAGAGCACAAGGGACTACGGTGAAGGCACATGGGTGAATTGGTGGTGGAAATTCGATGGGGACTACACCTAGAAAAGAAAGCAAACACTGTAAGAAAAATAAATGAATGAATAAATAAGTATATCTCCTTGTAAGTAAATTATACCTCAATAAATTTGATTTTAAAAAAAAGAAGAGTAAGCTCAAGGAAATGGGCAATTGCAACCAAAAACAAACAAACAAACAACAACAACAAAAAAATTCAACAAGACCAAAAGGTCAAATAAACTAAAGGGACTATGGGGGCAGGGAGGGGAGGGAGGGCAAAGATGGGGATGAGGGTAGAAGGAGCACAAGGGGCTGAGGTGATGGTGCATAGGTGAAATGGTAGTGGGAACTCCCTGGGGAATACAAATGATGTAAAATATAATTAAATAAATCTAATTCAAAAAAATAAACATCAACCCAGTTCTGTTCAAAAATAAACAAATAGATAAATAAATCTGATTTTAAGATCTTTTTTGAACTAAGTCTTCTTTGAACTAAATGTGAGCAGAATTAAGAACCAAATACCCATTCAACCAGCTAGCATTCACAAAGGGTCCACTTAGTGCAAGCCCTTAGGAAATTAGTTCCCAGTCCAATGGAAGAGATTAAAAACTAAACAGCATTAGCTAGAACATAAAGGATTAGGAGGAGTTCATATTAGAAATTTCATGGGTATACAGGAGGAAGCATCTGACAAAGGATGAAGGCAGATGCAAAGAAAAGATAATGCAAACAAATTTATGCATCTAGACTATAGAAAATGTGGAGAGAAGTGACAAAAGAAAGTCCAAGTCATGTCACGAAGGGTCTTGACGACTCTACTATTGTCCTGGGATGGGTTTGCCTTGTTTCTCTGGCCAGTTTTGTAAGGTCCAACATTCAGAGCAAAATCTATAGACCTCACCTCTCCTCATATTAACTGTGGTCTTGGTATATAGCATTTGGTATAGGGCATGTTGGCCACCTTGTACTCATTCTCTTATATTTTAATAATATGGCTAACCAGAGCAGTGTTGTCCAAGAGGAAGAAGCCACAAGTGGCTATTTCAATTTAAAATTAAATTAGGGGGCCTCTCTGGTGGCGCAGTGGGTTAAGCAACGTATTATGAAGCAAACCACAGCCGCTGCAGCACGAGTTTGATCCCTGCTGCCGGCCAGAGAGGGGACCCACATGGCGCAGCAGACCTCTCCAGCTGTGCCCGCTGCTCCCCTCAGCAGTGTACTTCTGTTGATCTGCCTGTTCTGCTCCCCGCTCTCTGTGGTGAATCCACTCACTCCCCCCCCACACCTCTGGCCTGTACCCCAGTGCTTGTACGCATAAATAAATAAATCTTTAAAAAAAATTAAAATTAAAATTAAATTAAATTAGGGCCCTCCCTGGTGGCACAAGAGGTTAAGTCTCAGCACTATGAAGCTATTGGCAGCCGCCACAGCATGAGTTCAATCCCTGGCCAGGGAGGTGACCCACATGGCGCAGTATATATCTCCTGTCTCGCCTACTGCTCTCCTCAGCAGTGTATTTCAGTAGATTCTCCTGTTCTGCTCCACACTGTATGCCCACTCCGTGAGGAGGTGAAAATCCTCTCACCTCCCCACACCTCTGGCCTACACCCCAGTTCTTGTATACATAAATAAATAAAATATTTTTGAAAAACTAAATTGAATTAAAATTTAGTTCCACAATTCTATAAGCCACATTTCAGGTACCCAACAGCTAGATGTGATTGGTAGTTACCATATTGGACAGCACAGATTATAGCCTCTTTCATCATTTCAGGAACTTCCGTTAAACAGAACTGGTCAAGATAATTTACTATAAGAGCGTTTAAATTTCATATTTCTATTTTGACTATAACCTAAAAATAATAAACAAAGGTATATTCTGGATTCTATAGATATATGAGTACAGATCTCAACTTACTTTTTCATATTTGTGTTTATAAATAACTGTGTTACGATGGAATACTACTCAGCAATCAGAAAAGAAAAACTAGACGCATTCATAGGAACATGGATGGATCTGGAAGGGATTATGCTCAGCGAAGTAAGTCAGGAGGCAAAAGAAAAATACCAGATGGTTCCTCCCTTAGGAGGAACATAAGGGAACCAAATGAGGATCAAGGAAAGGAATGAGAACAATAATAATAACAAAAACAGCAATAAAGACACAGAAACCAAAAATGAGGACACAAGGACAGACTGGGGACATCTGGTGGGGAGGGGAGGGGGAGGGTTGAGGGAAGATGGGAGCACGAGGGACTGAGGTGATGGTGCACTGGTGAGATGGTGATGAGGAATACATGGGGATTACAATTGATGGCAAGTATATGTAAATTTTAAAAAAATATTTTATATTAATAAAAAAAGAAAATGAATAAAGCAACTTGATATAAATAAATAAATAAATGAATGAATGAATGAATGAATGAATGAATGAATGAATAACTGTTAACACAAAGTGATTATGATAGAAGATATTTACCTGAAGCTTTAGGACATAAAATACTTCACATCAACAATCTATCTTGAATTTCAACATTTTTTTAAGATTTATTTATTTATTTTTATTCATATAAGAACTGGGGTACAGGCCAGAAGTGCAAGGATCCATGAGACAGAGTGGGGAGCAGAACAGGCAGATTGACTGAAACACACTGCTGAAGGGAGCACTGGGCAAGGCAGGAGAGGTCTGCTGTGCGATGTGGGTCACCTCTCTGGCCGGTGGCAGGGATGGAACTCGTGCTGCAGTGACTGCATTTTCCTTCATAGTGCGTTGTTTAACCCACTGCACCACCAGGGGAGGGCCCGAATTTCAACATTTTAATACAAAAGAAACTATCATCAAAACTGGTATCTATACAAAATACACTGTCATCATTTCAATCCATATTTTCAAGACAAACTTTACTCATTAAAAGACCAACTACAGGGGTATCCCTGGTGGCGCAGTGGGTTAAGCAACACACTATGAAGCAAACCACAGCCACTGCAACACAAGTTCGATCCCTGCTGCCGGCCAGAGAGGGGACCCACATGGCATGGCAGACCTCTCCTGCCTTGCCCGCTGCTCCCCTCAGCAGTGTATTTCAGTCAATCTGCCTGTTCTGCTCCCCACTCTGTCTCCAGTGAATCTTCTCACCCCAACACCTCTGGCCTAAACAAAAAAAAAAAAACAAACACCTCTGGCCTATACCCCAGTGCTTATATGCATAAATAAATAAATCTTTTTAAAAAAAGACGAGCTATGAAACCAAGTGATCACCTATTGTGATCTCTCTGATAATGCCATTAGGGGCCCTGGGTTATTCTGACACACTTTCCCTTTGGTGGCAACAGTATTCTGAATTTGTATGAAGGGAATCACCCCTCCATTGCTCTCAGCCAATATGCTTTGGGTAAACCTATTCCTAAACCAGGAGTAGGATAAGCCAAGCTAAACCACTCAGTAGATTCTATCCTCATACATATAGTGCTTGCTTCAGAGATAAGCACATAACCCAAGACAAGATTGAAGAAATTGAATTATAGGATTTGTTTTTATTTCAACCCCCACAGTCCATTGTTTGAATTACAGGATTTTTGTTTGACCTATAGGGGATGTATTTGCTGTTCCATTATTCTGATATCTGGGATGAAATTACTCTGAATTATAATAATAAAAAGAACAATATTACTACTAACAGAAGTCATCATCTCATAGCACTCCCTATATGGTAGGTACTATGCCACGTATCTCACATCAACTCACTAATCGTCACAATGACCATGTGAAGGATCTAGATCACTTTATTCCTCTTTTACAGATGAAGAAACTGAGGCACAGAAAGTTGACATAACTTTCCCCAAGTTACCCAGCTAGAAACTGGTAAAGTGAACATTTTGCACTCTAGCAACCTGACTCTAAGCTGTGCAAACGTGCAGATAGAACCTCCCAAGTCTGAGAGATCATCCTGTAAACGACACTAGTCATGATTTTTCAGTTTTGTGCAACCAATAAATTTCCTCTTTTGCTTCCATCAAATAGAAAAGATTTTCTGTCACAACAGGAGTCCATTCTAACTGAAATAATTATTGAGCAATCATTCGCAGCACAGTTAATCACATCATCACCATATGTGGCCGTCTCTAGTTAATTATTCCTCAGTATCACAATGTGACCAATGTATGAACAAACATACAAATAATTCTTTTTAAATAATTTTAGTATTTGTGTGGTTTTAAACACAGGTGTTTTTGTTTTTTTAAAAAGTCTCCCCATCATTGGTCAAGAGTCAATAACAAAGGAATAGAAGTTCAAATCAAGTGTAGATCAAATGACATCATGACTTGTTATAGAAATTAAAGTTTCATGGTAGCCTGAATAGAGAGAATTGGTGGGAGGATGAGTCATCGGATGCGTCCAGCAGTGCAGGCACACGGAACTGAAAAGAGCCTGGGGACAACCACGTTTCAGCAAAAAGACATCACTTCACTGCATTTGAAATCTGTTTTGATTTGACATAGAAATCTTTTATGCTCGTGTTTGTGTACAAGTTAAATATAGCAAATGATTTTATGTTTGTATATATTTGAATAACATTATAATAAAGCTAATTTAAGTCAGCATTGCAGGTCCAAGACAAATTACCTCCCTTCAGGTTTTTGAACATTCCTCAAGTTTGAAAACTATTGTTATGAGCAGCAAAAGAACAAACTTTTGAAGCTGAATGAAATGGTAGGATACATCTTGAGATTAATCTTAATATTCAAATCTCTCCTAAAAGCTCTTTCATTAAAATGCGAACAGTCCTTTTCATTGTTGCTCACCTACTGTTTCCCAATTATATTTCATATACACTGGCATCAATAAAAAATTTTTTCATTTCTAAGTGAGAAATTCCAAAAACAATCTCATCATGGGCCTCCAAAAAACAACAATCTCTTTCAACAAATACATAGCTCATGTGGATGGTTAACTTCTGAAATCAAAAAATAGGCATTCCTCTTGTAGGCACACGTCAGAAATTAGGTTGCTTTTGTCATTCTCACACAAGATACAGAAGTTGGAAGGCTGGGTCATGTCCCTTCTTTCTACTATTGCCAGTAACAGTGAATCCCAGCACAAGGTACCTAGCAAGCACTCAGAAAGACATTGTGAATGAAACAAAGTTGAAAATAAATGATTTAATCTTTTGTGCTCAAGAAGATGGTGGACTTGGGGTCTCCCTGGTGGCCCAGTGGGTTAAGTAACGTACTATGAAGCAAACTGCAGCCACTGCCACACGAGTTCAATCCATGCTGCCGGCCAGGGAGTAGCAGACCTCTCCTGCCTCACCAACTGCTCCCCTCGGCAGTGTGTTTCAGTCGGTCTACCTGTTCTGCTCCCCACTCTATCTGGTGAGTCCTCTTACCTCCCGCAACTCTGGCCTGTACCCCAGCTCTTGTATGCATAAATAAATAAACCTTTTTAAAAAAAAAAAAAAAAAAGAAGATGCTGGAGTCAAGAAGAAAGTTCTGAATCCAAGAGACTTCAGAGTTCGATGAGACTAGTTATAGAGGCACAGTAGATAAGGAAAGGTGCAGGGGAGGTATGAGACAGGTATAGGACACTCCCATTGCATCCTAGAGGACAAGATGGTGGAGATTTAGGTGAAATATACTTAGTCAGTGCTTGGTTAAATTTCTAATTCCCAGTCTGGAATATACTAGAAGGAAGAGAGGAAGTTAATTTCCAAGAGATATATTTAAATTCTAGGGCTTGGGAAAGACAAGATTAACAGACCTAGAATAAAAGAAGTATTGCAGAAAGTAGAATATATTAGCCATTATTCCTGATAACGATCATATATATATATATATTCAATTTCATGCTGAAGGCATAGGAGCATGACATATAGACATGAGGCAAACAGACAAGTGCTAACCTGTACAGTACACAGAACAACACACTCTTGCCACTGCTGCTAAGGGAGTCACTTCAATCTCATCCAACACAAAGGGGCCTTTCTACTTGGCATGTGGAATGGAAAGAAGGCCACTGTTTTGCTGCTGGAAAGGCCTGAGGCCAGTGGTGCTGCAAAAGCCTTTTGTCTACTGGGAGAGTGCCTTGATACAAGTCTGAGCATAGACCCTTGGTATGCTGGACCTCCTCTACCCACGTTCCACACTGCAGTGGAGGCAGGCAGGAATAGACCAGGGTTTCTCAATCTCTGTACCCCTGACATTTCGAATAAGGTAATTCTTTATTGTGGTGGGCTGTCCAATGCTTTAGAAGTTGTTTAACAAGATCACTGGCATCCAGATGCCTGTAGAATGCTGCCAGACAGGACATTCAAAAATGTCTCCATATATTGCCAAAATTTCCCTGGGAGACAAAACTCCCCCTAACTGGGAACTACTGCTCTAAACACTATAACAAATAAGGCTAAAGGTATCAGCAGATCACTATGCTCCAATGAACTCTGAACATAGTTGGCGCCCACATAGCTAAGCTTTAAGGGAAAAAGGACAATCAATGACTTCAGCTCATCAGGCCTAACCTCAAGGCAGTTGTTTTTAGTTTCTGTATTCTAGAAAATCATTTTTGCTACCTAGGCAGGAGCTCTACCTCGGTGGGAGCTTGTGGCATGATATTGCCGAGCCAGAATGACTGCAGTAAGCCCAAATGAGCTGCATCCTAATCGGTAGCAATGTCCTGGCCTGAAGATCCCACTAAACAGTCAAGTTGAGATATCAGAGCCCCTTTTCCCTAAGGCTGAATTACCTGAAAGTTAAGTTTTGTTTTGCTTTCTCCTTCCAAGAGGAAGTGGACCAAGTGAGGAAGAAGAGAACAACAAGGACAGAGGCATTAAGAGGCAAGAGAGTTTGGCACACAGAGCTTTGTACATTCAAACACTGCTCCAGTGGCTCATGTCCAGGTCCCAAGAAGACATGCAAGAGACTGTCCTAAACACACAAGTCTCTCATCACCCTGAGTCTGTCCACGTGGCCTCCAGGAGTGCAAAGACTATATCTCTGGGGAAAATGACCACACACAATGCTACACAGAATTATAGAAAGTCAACTGTGGACTTTTCTGCAATAAACAGTGCTTCATAAGACAAATGCATAAGGTGACTAACTCTGTGGTCTCCAATGTTTGTATCTTCCTGTGTCATATTTTGAAGCACACATTGCCAATAAATGAGTAAATTTGACTCAAATGTATCAGGTAGGCTATAAAGCATACATAAAAATTGAAGAATGAGGTCAAAATAAATGCAATACAGATACAAACTCTGATGTTTCATATGGCACCTCAGGGACTGTCTAGCACAGGCCCTCCTGAAGTGAGCATAATGCCACTGAAATAACAGGCTTAACAGTACAGCGCTGCCAACACAGAAGACCTGATTTTCACAGTTTGCCCTCAAGGCTACCTCTGCTGTAGTTATTCACAGTCCCTTACTTGGAGCAGCATCTTCTACTTATTCATCCTGAACGTTGCTCTCATACTTCTAGATATTTGCTATTTCTAGAAAAGCTCCTTTCCTTCTTCCTGGCCTGGTGCACACCAATTCACCCTTAAAACCCAGTGCTACCTCTTCATTTGTTAAACTCTTTGAAGCCCATTTCAAAATTCCCTCTTCTAAAACCCTCAAATAAGCACTAGCTCTTTCTTTGATGCTTATTATCACTTTCTTTATGCAGACTTCTTTACTAACAAGTATGTTTTATTACTATTTAGTCATATGTCTCTCTGTTACTCTATAAGTGATTCAGTGGTTAGAAATATGTCTTTTCCATTATATATTCCCCAATTTCTAACACAGAGCTAGATTATTATAAATTCCTTGTAAATAGGTGCAAGAATCTATATAAATGAATGAATGAACAAATGGCAGTAATTTATGATTCCTGTATCAGTGATATAACACATCAATATTATCATTATTTCTCACTAATAATATCACTCGCCCTCATAGACATCTTACAAAAGAAAAGGGGAGAAGTATTAGAAAAGAAAAAAGCACTTATGCATATCAACAGATAACCTCAGAAACTGATATTCAATTGGTTTCTCATAACTGTGAGTAAATTTATAGATTGCCCTCCATACCATGTTTTATAGATAGAAAAGGGTATTTTCCATTTAGGACAGATCTTTAAAAATGCATAAAGCCTCCTGTTTTACTCTGAGATATACACACACACACACACACACACACAGAAAAAATGATGTACTACCAAATCCCTGGGCATTTTAGAACTCTGAATTTTTATTATAGAAAATATGAATAAAAGCACTAAATTTGAAGCTGAAAGACTTTGATTTCTATCCTACCTGTCATAGATAGGTTAGCTAACTCACTTTAGTAATTCTGAACCTCACTTTCTCCTTCTATAAAATATTTGTCCAGTCATTTGGAGCATTCATGTTATACTACTTTGTACCAGGAGCTGAGAACAGAGCAGTGATCGAGATAGAGCCCTACCCCCATGTAGCTTGCAATCTAGCAATACCTATTTCCTAAATAGCATTGAATTAAAACAGTTGATATGTTTGAAAATGCCTAGTATATAATACAGGGGAAAAAATATTTGTTGAGCAGCTACTACTTATAACACTCTAGAAGCTATAAATATAACATTATACCAAACAGAATGATAGATCCTTGGCACTTACATTCTGGTAGAGACAAACAAAGATATTATAAACAAATATATATGTTGTCTGGTAATGAGTACAATGAAGAAAAATAAAACATGGCAAGAGAATAAAGGGTAGTATTTTATCAGATCAAGTCAGAAAAGGCTTATCTGATCATGACACTGGAGCAAAAAATGAAGAGGGTGTGAGTCATGTGGAAACTTGGGGGAAGACATATTCCAGGCAGACGGAAGAGTAAAGTATTACTCCCTAGCACCTGAACTACAGTGATACTTCCAGGGATACGCCAGGACAGATCCTTGGCTTGGTCAATCCTTTTGTTTCCAGGGATAGAGTAATCAGTAAGAAATGGGTTCCTGAATCAGGATCTCTTTCTCTACACGCACCAGTGGTAACTTCACTTGAAGACCTCATTTACTTTGTGACTTTCAATCCATGTCACAAAAGAGCCATGTCTGGCAGGAAGGTTCCCAGGGCCTTCTTTTTTTTTTTTTTTTTAAAGATTTATTTATTTATGCACACAAGCACTGGGGTACAGGCCAGAGGTGAGAGGATTCACCAGAGACAGAGTGGGGAGCAGAACAGGCAGACTGGCTGAAACACACTGCTGAGGAGGCAGCGGGCACAGCAGGAGAGGTCTGCTGCGCCATGTGGGTCCCCTCCCTGGCCGGCAGCAGGGATCGAACTCGTGCTGCAGTGGCTGCGGTTTGCTTCATTGTGCGTTGCCCAACCCACTGCGCCTCCAGGGAGGCCCCCCAGGGCCTTCTTTGACTCTCCTTCCACAGCTGTTAGTGAATTAGTCTTCCAGCCAATCAGTCAGATAGAGCATAGTGGTTAAGCATGTGGGCACTGGAACCAGGTGCCTTGGTCTGAATTCAGGATTTGCTATTTTGTAGATGTAAGACCATGAGAAAGTTACTTAACATTTTTATCACCTAAAAATGATAAGAATCATAGTTCTCAAGTCATCAGAATGTAGTAAGACCGGGAAGCTCTTAACATATAGCAAACGCTAATCAAATATTAGCTAATACTGTCACTCCTCAGTAAAACAGTGCGTGTCATAAGGGATGAATGGGATGGTGTGGAGGCACAGAGAAAGGAGTGATGGACTGCTAGAACGAATCAGAAAAGGCATCACAAGGCCCAGCTCATCTGGCTACTCCGGCTAGATAGCCGTCCAAAACACCTGCAGAATCCTACCAAAGTGACCCTCCCTAACGACGGTTTGTGGCCTCCACCGATGGTTTGTTTCTCTGAGTAGTTTCCTTCTAGCTCTCACTAGAAGCTCGTCATCTGTCCCTAGAGTGAGTCAGAGGTCTTAGTTTTCTAACGTGATGTCAGTATCAAGCCCTGACCCATCGCTGCAAAAAGAATCTGACCCTTGGGCCTAGGCGTCATGTGACAAACCCTCTAGGCTACTTGGCAAAAATCAGGTGTGGCTGGGCCAACAGGACCTACTATTTAAAAATCACCCTCAGAGCAACTACATGGCTAGCAGAGAACCAGATTCGAGAAAGACTACCAGCATTGCTTCAGAGTAGTAAGAGAATCTAGTTTGGGAATGTTCAATGAACCAAGTAAGTTCTACCAGATCACACAAAGGTAGGACCAGGGACAAACTTTTGTCTTCTACATGCCTACTATTGGTCCAGGAACTGTTCTTAGTGTTTAAAATATATATAATATCACATAAGATAATACCTTCAAGCAGTCTGGTGTGGGGAATAAAAGGTAAGGGAAAAGATCATTGCAATTAGGATGGTAAGTGCTGTGATAAGTTAAGAGCTGTGGAAACACTAAGAGGGAACCTAAACTAATCTGTTGTTTTCAGGGAAGACTTCCTAAAGAAGGGGAAGCTTATGTTGACTAAGTTCATTCTTACTTTTCAAGTAGGATTAATCAAGTCAACAAAGAAGAAACAGAGAGAACAGTATATATGAAAGCATCAAGGAATGAAAGGGAATGGTATATCCTAGTAACTACAGATAAGTAAGTACAGTTATAGGAAAATACAATGGAAGGTGATAGAAAATAAGAAAAATAAGTGAAATGCAGACATAAGCATGGGTCTGGTATGCTAAACTAATTCAGCATCATGCCTGGTATTGCCTACTGAAAATAAAAAAAAAAAATTAAAGCCGTTAGTTTTGTTTTTACTTGCTACACTGGCTTTCAAAATGCAAGCTAGCTTGCACAAATTGTCAGAGAGAAACAATTTCTTTTAGAACCAAATACTACAGAAGTGAGTAAGGAATGACAGAGAACCACAGCACTAAACTATAAAGAAACTCTAAGGATATAAAAGATCACCAGATGTTTATATGTACATATTGATCTTTTTTTCTTCCAACTGAGGTAACTCACATTGAGACTGTCAAAAGACAGTTATTTTTCAGTGCATTTAACATCTCATAAATAAACGTGAAAAAAAGACATTTTATGTAATAATTTCTTTCATCAACAACTACTGAAATTTTAGTACTTCATTTTGCTGAGTCTGAAATGAAAGCATAGTCATGATATAAGCTGACTATTATTTACACACAACCTTAAATATTATATGACCAATAGAAAACCCAAAACTTATCTTCTCAAAATAACATATGACTGCTATATATGATTGCACAGGAATATACTTGTAACATTTTTAACACTATCTTCATTTGTCCAGGTTCCATTTAAGAATACTTTTCCACCCAAAAATTTGGTTCCCTAGGATATCTGTTTCAATATTAAAAAAGAAAAAAAATGGGAGTCACTGAAAAATGTAAGCAGAGATGTGGTGAGAGATATTTATTTTAGAAAGAACTCTCTGGAACCAATTGAAATACAGCTAGGCAGAGCCAAGAAGAACAGTATGAAAGCATCTAAGCAAAAGATGATTAAGCTGAGACTTCTCCTTTAGGCCAAGATGAACTAACAGGGATGGAATTTGCCTTCCCTCCTCAAGTAATGAGAGAGAGAGAGAGAGAGAGAGAGAGAGAGAGAGAGAGAGAGAGAGAGAGAGAGAGAGAACATCTAAAACAATCGTCATCAAGATCCTGAACATCAGCCTACATTGGAGAGTGATTTTTGAGAGATGGGAAACAAATGAGGCAAGTCATATAATTGCCTTAGCTTATAATCTTGAGAGGAATTCCAGGCCACAGAGCAGAATGGAACTAAGGCTGAGAGAGAAATGCACTATAGTGAGGTTCTTATTCTGAATGTAACAGTATATAATAATATCTCTTGAAAGTAGGCTGTGATGTGCTAAAGATGCATATTTTAACTCCAACCACAAAAATAATAGTTAAGTCAACAAAGCAGATTAAAAAATACTCATTAATCCAAAAGACAGCAGAAAAGGGGGGAAAGGGAACAAATAACAGACAGGATAAGCAGAAAACAAGTTGCAAGATAGTGGATTCAGCTGTAACCATATTAATAACCAAATTAAATGTAAGTGGCCTAACATTCTAATTAAGAAGCAGAATTGTGACATTGAGGGGGAGAAAAAAACAGGCACAACCATATGCTGCTAGTAGAAATGCATTTTAAATATAAAAATACAAAGAGATTAAAAGTAGGGGCCTCCCTTTAACGGGGTTAAAGTCTCAGCACTCTCAGGGTATAAGCCAGCCACTGCTGCATGGGTTCCATCGCCACACAGTGCAGCAGACCTCTCCTGTCTCACACGCTGCTTCCCTCAGAAGTGTATTGCAGTAGCTCCACCTGTCCTGGAGTTCCCCAGTCTTGTCTCTGGAGAATCCTCTCACCCCTCACACTTCTGGCCTTCACCCCAATTCTTCTATGCACACATAAATAAATCCTTAAAAAAGAACTATGATCCATACTTAATGCTAAACACAAAATTTAATACAAATAGATCATAGTCTGAAACATAAAACCTAAAACTATAAAATTTCTAGAAGGAAACCTCAGAAATCATGTTTGTGCAGAGATTTAAAAATTTCTTATATGACACCAAAAGCATGAACCATATAAGAACAGACTGATAAACTGGACTTCAGAAAAACTAAAACTTTCTGTTCTTCAGATGCATTAAGTGAATAACGCAAGTCAATGACTGGGAGAAATGTCTTCAACGCATAGTATAGAATATAGAAAGACCCTTCAAAATTCAACAGTACAAAAACAACATAATCTTTAAAACAGACAAGATCTACATCTCCCATCATACTCTGAACTGCCATGACCCTTGACTTCTAGAAGGGGGGATTGCTGGGAACTAAGGGTGAAGTTAAGCAGCCATGCTTGGTATAAAACTGAACACCTGTGGGCCTGTGCTCTCTTGCTTTTGCCTGTCTTCAGCATGTACACAGGGTCTCAGCTCAGACAGCATTGCTGGTAGGATGTACTGAACGATTAATCTCTCTCTCTCTCTCTCTTTCTCTCTCTCTCTCTCTCTCTGTCTCTGTCTCTGTCTCTCTCCACCCATCCTTCTTCTCATTTCTCTTATAAATAAACCTTTTCACTAACCTTTCCCCATATGTCTTCCCTGTGTCTTGTTCTGAGTTTCGTTTTTTGTTCCTACCCCTCTGGAGGGCTTTTTTCTTTTTTAAAATTTATATATTTATGCATATAATAACTGGGGTACAGGCCAGAGGTGTGGGGGTAAGAGGATTCACCAGACAGAGTAGGGAACAGACAGGCAGGTCCACTGAAATACACTGCTGAGGGGAGCAGCGGGTGAGACAGGAGAGGTCCGCTGTACCATGCATCACCTCCCTGGCTGGGGATCGAACTTGAGCTGCAGTGGCTGTAGATGCTCAAAGACGCCCCTTACGCCACCAAGGAGGCCCCATGGAGGGCTTTTTTAAAAAAAATGTATTAGTTCATATATTTTATATATTTTATCTATATAATTACATTATATTAAATATATTATATCATTGTTCATTTTTGTACAGTGTATGCTTGTATGCTTTCTCCTTTCAGGTGTATTCCTTGTAAAATTCACCTGAATTCACCTGTAAACCATGACCTAGTCCCCTGTGCTCTGCCCTCCCCTATTCTGATCCCTCTACCTCCCCACCCCTTGCAGAATGTCTCTATTTTTACAGTAGCCTGCTAATTTTGTTTTTTTATTTATTATTATTGTTATTTTTTTTCTGATCCCTTATTTGGTTCTGCACTGAGTTTTTTAGCATGCTGGTAAGGATTCAACATCCAGGTCATTCCGTTTCATCTTGGGGGTTGCCCTGTAACAATGCTTATGCTGACTTCCATGGACAGAATTTTTGTTACCTTTCATATTTCTTTTTCATTTAGTTTATGAAATGGACATACTTACATTTAGTTAACTAAAAACCTATTGTTCCTCTACTGACACAGCTCCATTTTTTTTCTCTTTAAGCAGTTCCACTCTTTGCCTTTTGAATTTTCCATACTCAAAAAAGAAGCTAAGGTTGATAGCAACTTCTTCACCAATTATATCTTTCTTCCACTCACCTCCCCCACCACATGTAAAAACAAATGGCCTTTAATAACTGCAAGATTTACTTAGCAAAGTATTTTGAAATAGTTAAAAGAACAGAATAAACACATCTCTCAATTGGTTTATGTAAAACCAAAAAGGATACCAACTCCTTTACATTGGTCTGGTTTAGACAGAAGTCCAATGCCAGCCGGCCACTCTGTTATGTCAACAGAGAAAGACCAGTTCTGCAGGGTTTTATCTCTAAGAGACTCCTGGTTGTCCAGCACTGTTCCACAATCTCCTATGAAAAACCCTATCCTACGAAGAATAGCCAAGTAGGTCTGTGAGCTGATTTCATTATTTCCAAAAGCCAAGAAGAAAATACACACTTTCTTAAAACAAAGTTCAGAGTCATACTGAAATGCCAGGTTCTTTTGCTATTAGTTGGAATTTTATTATTTATTTAGATTTAAAGTTCATAATTAAAGTGTCTTTGATCCATAAAAATGAGGCAAGAAATTATCACTTAAGAAATATGTTTGGGGGCCTGCCTGGTGGCGCAGTGGGTTGAGGGCCACACTGTGAAGCATCCGCGGCACAGCAGAGTGAGTTTGATCCCAGGACAAGGAAGGGACCCACATGGCAAAGCAGACCTCTCCTGCCTTGCCCGCTGCTCCCCTCAGCAGTATGTTTCAGCCAGTCTGCCTGTTCTGCTCCCCACTCTGTCTCTTGATGAATCCTCTCACCTCCCGCGACTCTGGCCTATATCCCAGCTTTTGTATGCATAAATAAATAAATCTTTTTTAAAAAAAAAGAAATATGTTTTGTTTGGCAGGAAGTATTTTTTAAAACTGGGCTCAGGAAGGGGGAGAAGAAACGGTATTGATGCACTTTGGAAGAGTGTTAGCCATGCTTCCCCTAAAAGGGGAGCACCCTTTTAGGTCAGTCCCTCTCACCACCCCTCAGGACTGCCTTCACTGGCTCAAAGATGCAAACAATGAATGAATTTCTCAGAGTCCACAAAAATCACCTGGAACCCCTTCCTTCAAAGAACGGCCACGCTTCCTACTCACAGTGTCATAGTTATAAACTACAGCACTCCCCAGCCACGCCACACACTCTCTCACAACTCCACCATATCTGACTTTTGAACAAAGACTCTTAAAGATGAAAAATGAAGAAACAGATATCTGAGAGCAGCCAATTAGAAAGGGCCAATTCCCTAGTCTCAGCTTCAGGAATCCCTGGACTTGCCCTGGTCCTCAGTCCTTTCCAGACAATACTACCTTATTTAATTAATTTTTATAATAAAGAGTTTGGCTGGCCTTTGTCCTCAGGTCAATTCCCTGGTGAGAAGAGTGTGTTATTCACCATAGGCCCCATGGGACCAACACCTGACTTCATGTTAATGAGATGACTCTGGAGAGCATGTCACCAGAAAGACCAACCATGTGACAGAAAGATTGGGCCATTAGGCTAAGTCATATGGATACAACTTTAGAGGAAGGAAAGGCTACTGGAAATTGAGTTCAACTATGTGGACAAATGATTCAATCAGTCATGCCTAAGGACTAGGATTCCAACAAGATTTAAAAAAAAAAAAAAAACAACTTTTGGACACTGAAGCTCATTTGAGATTCCTGATTGGCAAATATATTGATGACTGATATACCAGGAGGGTGACATGTCTTGATTCTGTGGGAAGAGGACACAGTTCCATATACGGGACCTCCAGGACTTTACCCTACAGGTCTCTTTTGGTTGGTCCTAATTTTTATCCTTTGTAATAAAAATGTAATCATGGGCCCTCCCTGGTGGTGCAGTGGATTAAGCAACGCACTATGAGGCAAACTGCAGCTACTGCAGTGCGAGTTCGATCCCTGCTTTCAGCTGGGGAGGGGACCCACATGGCGCAGCAGACCTCTCCTGCCTCGCCTGCTGCTCCCCTCAGCAGTGTATTTCAGTAGATCTGCCTGTTCTGTTCCCCACTCTGTCTGGTGGATTCTCTCACCACCACCACCCCACACCTCTGGCCTGTACCCCAGTGCTTGTATGCATAAATAAATAAATCTTTAAAAAAATGCAATCATAAGTGTAGTACTTTCCTGAGTCCTGTTGTCATTTAGCCAACTATCAAAACTGAGGGAACAGTGAGATACAAATAGGGAATACAAAATCTATGATTTTGTAGTCAGTTCTTCAGAACACTAGTGGCCTGGGGATACCCAGAGCATAATAATATCTTGTATGGCATCTGAAGTGAGGGAAGTCTTGTTGGGGATTGTGCCCTGAACTTGTGAGATCTTTACTAACTCTCTAAGGAGAGACTGACAGAATTACATTACATGATTTCACTGAATCACTCTCTTTGTCTCATTTTCTTCATCTGTAAATGAAGGCAATCATAGTGTTTATACATCATAAGATTTTTGTGAGAAATAAATGAGTTAATATACATAAAGCAACAAGAACAGAGCCTGGCCATATTAAATACTAATAGTTTTTGAGTTGTTTTTATTATTAAAGTTCAAACCTGACTAATACAGAGATTATCAGACTGTTCTGCTAAAATATAAATAATACAGAGAATGACTGGCTCCCATCATTAACAAATATTAATCACATATATAGTACTGACATTAGCCAGCTAATTTTCCAAACACAAATGATCACTAATATCTACATCATCTAGCAAAGTTAAGATGAGCCAATTTGGGCAAGTGCCAAAATATTACAAGCTTTTTGTAGCTCTGGAAATCATCAGTCCAGAAGAACCAGGGGCCTAGTTCTGAATAATGAAGCAAATTGTGGGGAAAATTTAAACAAAAGACTTTCACTTTTAAATTGTCAAACTACCAGGCATGATATATAGTGAGCAAATCCTAAAATGGTACATATATATCACTTCTCAGCTTAGCTGTAGCTACATCAGTGTGCATTTAAATACTTTTCTTTGCTCATCAGTAATGGGGACCAACTCCTGAAAACTCACTCTATGGTTTCCCATCTCCCTGTAATTGAGAACACGTCTGGAAGAATTCCAAATAGCTCTTGATTCCAGAAATAAAGTTCTTACCAGAAAATTGTCTTGGGTTGCTTTCTAGCAGTATAATTAGTCACTCTATCCCTGCCCTCTCTTGGTCACTTTCTCTTTCCAGTTACTTCTATGTGAGTTTTCAGAGAAGACCAGGAATGCTCTTCCTGTCCTCTTCCACTTAAAGTTCCACTCTTAAAAACCAAGCACCACACCCTCATGTTATTATTACAGGAAAGGAAGAAACCTGAAAGTAAAAAACTGATAGTTTTTTTTTAACTGGTGTAATTCCAAAGATTATGTCACTGTCTGATCTCTCATCCACAGTGTGAAGATTAATATACAGAAACCCTATTTAAGTAAGATCAGGTGGTTAGAAGAGAGTTCCTATGAAGGCATAATCAGCAAACCACAGTACCCAATGTAACTTGCATCTTCAACAGAAAGTGATGCTTCCTCCCTCCTCAGAAGAAGGAAGGAGGAACCTCTACCCAAAGGAGACAGGAGGGGATGTTGACCCTAAAATTGGGGGGAGTGCACAACTCTCTTTCTACCCTGGAGATTAATATTTTGCAAATTCTGTTTGTTACTGTTTCCAAAGAAACCCATTTTATTTGTGAAATAACAAATTGCTTTTTGTTTCAGATTAAAAGTAAACAAGTCTGTGCTCCAAAGCTATTAGATAAAAGCTCCCACAAAGAACTCAGCTTCCAAAGATTTCTAGAATGCTGTCTCTATAGCTACAAGATGTATTTTCTTAATCGATAAAATAGAGTTAAGATGTGTCAGCTAGAACCAGGGTTAGATCTAGGTCCTCCTGCTTCCAATCCAATGCTCTCACATTATAGATGACCCCTTCCAGATCTCATCTCATCTCAGAATTCAAGCAAAAATAGAAACCACATCATTCCTACCAAAATCAAGTCTTCTCTTACACCAAACCAATATTTTCAACCAAGATGGTAAGAAAAGCATTGACTTAGAGAATAGAAGAACCAAGTCTAAGTCCTTCCTATCCTGTTTACTAAATGCATGACAATGAATAAGGAACTTTATAAATCTACCCCTAAGGTTACTCACAGACAAAACCAGGAATCTTGATGGTCACTTATGTTTAACACTTCTTAGCAGTAAGACCTACCTTAGTTTAAGACACCTTGGGAAGAGAATGCAGAGATACAGGTGGAGAAAAGGGCAAAGCCCTGTTTTCCCCTTCCCTGTCACATCTCACACAATTAGATATACTCCTTTACTGAGAGCTTGTGAAGCAGATCACCGTGGGGGAAATGGTGGTCATGATTTAGCAGTCTTACACATGAAAAAGATCTAAAGTTTCTACCTAATGAGAGTCCAACAACATGAGACAGCAGAGTGATGTGATGGCACCAGCATGTCATCAGACTGCTCTAACAGAGGCCTGGGGTCTGGAACTGAGAAACAGGCAGTCCTGCTCAACTCTGTGCTGATCAAACCACACCCGGGGGGGGTCTGCATCCAACTCCAGGAATCATAAACTAAGAAAGACATTAACAAAAGGCAGGACACAAAGATGAGAGGACTGAGAAAGCATGCTTTCTTCAAAGAACTAAGGTTATTTAGCCTGCAAACGCGAAGACTAGTGGGACAGTTCACCTCCAGTTCTACCTAATCTTTGAATTATCTCAGACTCAGTAGAGCTGGAACCAAGAAAGAAATTACAGTGGGGGAAAGGGTTTCTCAAAAGGTCAACATGCTCCCTATCTCCAGAGATAAAACAGCAAATGTTGCTGGGCCAGGTGGGGGTTGAGGGGAATATTAGAGGTAGAATGGAATTCAATAAGATTTCTTTTTTTTTTTTTAAGATTTATTTATTTGTGCATACAAGAGCTGGGCTACAGGCCAGAGTCGCGGGAGGTGAGCGGAGTCACCAGAGACAGAGTAGGGAACAGACAGGCAGATCTACTAAACACACTGCTGAGGGGAGCAGCGGGCGAGGCAGGAGAGGTCTGCTGCGCCATGTGGGTCCCCTCCCTAGCCGGCAGCAGGGATCAAACTCATGCTGCAGTGGCTGCGGTTTGCTTCATAGTGCTTTGCTTAACCCACTGCGCCACCAGGGAGGCCCCTCAATAAGATTTCTAATGAAGAATAACTCCAACTATTTGGAGACCCTTCCCCAATTCCCATCATTCTTATTCAGTAACTATAAATATAGCTACTTCAATAATTTGCTTGTTACTAAGCATCTCAATTATTCTTTTTTGTTTCTTCTCTCTTCTCTAAACCTCCCAGAAACTGGGTTTGACAGGTTGCCTATTACCTTCAGAGGACTTCCATGCCTTCCATAGGTCCTCCACGCTGATGAGCTTATCCTCACCATGGAAGGTGCTGTGTTTCACCGTTGGGTCATGATAATTGAGGTCTTCCCTCAGGAACTGCAAGTGAAAAGCATAAAGTCACAAGAGATACCTAGGATCTGGCCCACCAAGCCCTACACACATCTTCAGGCTATCCATGCCCCATCTACCCAATACACAAGTACATTTCATCACTCATGTATCCTTCCATGGGCTTATGTCCTACTTGCCAACTCAACTACATTTTCTTCTTTGTTACATGATTTAATTGGGGTAAAAATGAGTAAGAAAGCCATTCCTAATACTTTTTTTTTTAGTTATTGAAAGATAATGAATCATAGTTCACTGAAAGTAAGTTAGATAAGAGAAAACTTCTTATTTATACGCTAAGCAATATTCCAATATTTTCTTATCCAACCCTCACAACTAATGAATTTTCACACCTACATTACAAATGAAAAGAGTAAGACTTTCAGAGATGAGCAATTGGTCCCCAAGTCACATTAAGTTCAGAGAGGTTAAGTTATGTGCTGTGATAGTATTGAACATGTCCACAATTCTCTGACAATTCTCACACAAGAGATGAAATTCCTTCCCACTGAATATAACCTGACATTAGTGACTCATCTACTAACACACAGAACGCAGCAGCAGTGATGACAAATGACTCCCAAGGCTTGGTTAGAAAAAGCCATATGAATTCCACTTGGCTCCCTTTTAGGATACAAGTCCTAAGTTACCATGTAAAAAGTCTGCCTACCCAGAAACCACCAGGCCATCAAGTGGAAAGACTATATGGAGATAGAGAGAGCTAGGCAGCCTCATCTGTTTGTCTTCCAAGCCAGGAGTCAGATATATGAGTGACTGAGACATGATCCCAGTCCCCAGCTTCAAGTCACCTCACCTGATGCCAAGTGGACACAGCTGAGCTGTCCCTGCTGAGCCACATCCAGACTTAAGATACTTGACAAAGTAAATGCTGTTGCTGTTTTATGTCATTAAGTTTGGGGGGTGTTTCTTATCTGGTATTATAAATCTGAAACATCTGCTCAAGGGTATAGTGATAAGTGATGAAGTTAGTATCCCAACCCAAGATATGTGACTTCGTAGTCTAAATTTTTCCCTTCCACTGCCTATGTTGTCTTTTAATTATCTGGACTTATCTTAATATTACTTTACAACAAAGTAGGAAAACAAAAGAAATTAAAGCTTTTAGAAATTTAACCCATTCAGCCCAATCATTAACCCCATTAGTATACACAGAACTGAACACATGATGACTACTCTACAATCAGTTTCAAACATCAAAGAAACATGCAGTTCTTCTGATCACTAATCTCTCAAGAACATATTTTAGTAGGATTTTCAGGAAATGGCTCTTAACCATTTTTCTTCTTCCCTAGCATCCAGGAAAGGGCTTCATATAGAGTGAGGTCACCAAATGTTTTTGACTAAATGAATAAATGGTTGACAGCATGTCCCCAGACTCCCCAGACCCATAATCAAAGGGTGACTTTAGCCCCTGGTTTTTACACACATTAAACATCTGGGCTTAATGACTCAGGAGAGATGTTTAAGAGAGTCCACACTGGAGCATTCTCACCTAGTCAGACTCTAGGCTGCTTGAGCAAAAGGAACTTGACAATGTCTAAAATATAGCTCTGTGCGACACAGCTTACTATACTGATAGACAGACTGAACATCTGACTTGGCCAAGCCACGAGAAACACATGGCTATTGAGCACTTAAAAAGTGACTAATGTGACTTACGTACTAAATTTTTTTAACCAATTTATTTTTTTCTTTTTTTTTTTAAAGATTTATTTATTTATTTATACATACAAGAGCTGGGGCACAGGCCAGATTCCAGGGCGGTGAGAGGATTCACCAGAGACAGAGCGGGGAGCAGAACAGGCAGACTGACTGAAACACACTGCTGAGAGGAGCAGCGGGCGAGGCAGGAGAGGTCTGCTGCGCCATGTGGGTCCCCTCCCCGGTCGGCAGCAGGGCTCGAACTCGTGCTGCAGTGGCTGCGGTTTGCTTCATAGTGTGTTGCTTAACACACTGCACCACCAGGGAGGCCCTTTTTTAACTAATTTAGAGTTTTAAGTGGTGACATGTGGCTTGTGGTCACATATTAGAGAGCAGCTCTAATAATAAATACATACGGTACAGGCATGGCCTAACTACTCTCCCATGAAGGATAGAATGGTATAAGGAAGTTGAGACCACTGGTGAGATGAGGAGGTGGAAACAGTGTTCACATGCACAGATTTAACAATTCTTTGTATCATCTGTTTAAGTCAGTCTAACTGTGCCCACAATTAAAGTCAGGTTCTGACAACTGTGGTGAACACACAGCATATGTGTTGAAGAACCCAGCTTACCTCTGAATAAGGTATTCATTAATAAAAACCTCTTAGGCCATCTGGCATTCAATTTATTATATGATGTAAGTCATGAATTTTAACATCCCCCCCAAGTTGCTACATTAAATGAGTCCCAAGCCCATTCATTAAATTCCCTGTTTTCCACAAATACACTGATTCAAAAGAATACCTGCACGCCTATGTTTATAGCAGCACTCTTTACAATAGGTAAGACCTGGAAACAACCTAACTGCCCAAAAACAGATGAGTGGATCGGGAAGCTATGGCACAAAGACACGATGGAATACTATTCAGCAATCAAAAATGAAAAACTAGATACATTCATAGGAACATGGATGGAACTGGAAGGGATTATGCTCAGCAAAGTAAGTCAGAA
>JAGFMF010011429.1:2062415-2088096 GCA_019455555.1 Galemys pyrenaicus
GGTTGAGGGCAGATGGGAACACGGGGGACTGAGGTGATGGTGCACTGGTGATATGGTGATGGGGAATACATGGGGATTACAATTGATGTCATATATATATAAATTTTAAAAATAAACAAATAAATAAATCCCCTGTCTTCTATTGCTTTTTAAAAAATGTTATCTAATAATAAATTAAATCCTTACATACAAATAGGCATATTTCTAGGCTCTCCATTCTCCTACACTAAATCATATTTCTATTTTTGTGCTAGCACTTGACTATTTTATTAAACTTTTTTTCCTTTATACTCATAAAAAATGTCTAATGTCTTGATCTCCTTCTCTTCCCATGGCTCTTCTACTTCACAATATTTCTTGTCAATTTCAGCTGCTTATTTTCAAAATTAATCTTAAAGTAATTTTGTTAATTTTATGAAGCATCTGATTTTTCTCACTGGGGACCTAAGTGATGTGATAATTAGACTTTAAACACCAGACACTGGGATGTCTCAAGGATGACACAGTCACAAGCACTCTGAGACAGCCAGTCTGGTGCAGAAATTCATTCATTCATTTATGCAATAAATGTAATATTTCTATTTATCAGAAATAAATAAATAAATAAATCGATACACATCTTTGTCCTCATTGAGTTTACATCCTATTTGGATAAGAAAGACATCTATTTATCCATCTACTTATTTATTTTTTAGTTTTGAGTTTTTATTAACATGAATTTTTTTAAAAGATTTATTTATGCATACGAGAACTGGGATGTATGCCAGAGGTCCGGGGGGTGAGAGGATTCACCAGAGACAGCGTGGGGAGCAGAATAGGAAGATTCACTGAAATACACACTGCTGAGTGGAGCAGGGGGTGAGACAGGAGAGGTCTGCTGCACCATGTGGGTTAGTTCCCTGGCTGGAATCGAACTCATGCTATAGTGGCTGGTGATAGCTTGACAGTGCTGAGACTTAAACCCGTGTGCCATCAGGGAGGCCCCAAGATGAATTTTTAAAACGAGCATCCATACCAGTGAGAGTGGGAAAGGTTAGGAGAAATGGGCAGGAAAGAAGAAGGAATTCTGAATTCTATTAGTATTAGAGCTCCAGGTCCCATCACAGGTTTCAAATTCCCCCAGAGACACATGATCCTTAAAAAATCACATACCACTTCTTTAAGACACTCTCATTGTAACAGGTGCCAGTCTGGACTGTGATTAGCGTCTTAGATGACATCAATGATGTCATCTGTGTTGCACATAACACATGTTCCCCAGACAATCCTTATAGACAACCTTGCTCATTCTGTCTGGAGTTGTTATCACTTGGCACCTACTGATGCTTCTTCACTCAAGTGCATAACTGGAAAATAATAATTTAGATAAAGCCAGGAAGGGGAATAAAGAATACCAAGAGTAGTCACACTAGTGGTTTGTCGTTTTTATTAGAAGAATCAATGTAAGTCTCATAAAGAAAGTGACTTTCAAGCAAGTAACTAAAGGAGATGTTGGAGAAAGACAAGCAGAATAACTGGGAGGCGATGCCAAGAATGGGGAGTGGCAAACGCAAAGACCCTGAGGCGAGAACATGCGAGGCATATTCAAGGAGCAGCAAGAGCCCCAGTGAGGCTGAACAGTGACTAACAGGAGACGGACTCAGGGAAGCAGAGTTCCAGACAGAAAAGGCTCATGCCCATCATCACAAAGACTTTTACTCTGAGATGGAAGCTGTTGGAAGAATTTGAATAGAAATACAATGTGATCACATTTGCATTTTTTAAAAGGATTTCTCTGAACGCTATATTAAGAAACAGATTCTAAGAAGGCAAGGGCAGCTGCAGGGAAATCAGGATGGTGGGTCAGTTAATTGTGGTGTCGGTCAGTCTAGATCTTAATTAATGGTGGCTTGAAAGCAGATAGCAGTGTGACAGCAATGAGAAATTGTCAGGCTTGGCATATATTTTAAAGAAATCAAATCTATAATCCAAATCTTTTAGTTTTGATTCATCAGGTCATGGAAAGTATACCCTACTTTGGTCCTCCTAGGTATTAAGGCAGACCCTCAAGACTAAACACATCATATGTAGACCTTAGGAGCAGAAATGTCATAATCTCCAAAGAAGAGGATTTTCTGCCATTACTGGCTAACTACAGAACAGCTGCTTACAGGGAACCAGAAAGAAAGAGACTGCTATTTATAGTCAATCTGATCACTGAGGTATAGGGAGAGCAGAGAAGGTCACAGGACAAAGTACAAGAAAAGTATGAGCACAGAGGCTCACACACAGGCCCTACTGCTGCCACAGGCATGCAGAAGTGTGGGGCCACAAAACTTAGCCAGCAAGAAGATACTGCCAAATGAGGCACGTGGGTTGACAGAACCTCTACCTAAGGAAGGGTATGCTGCCGAGTGCAACCTCTCTAAAGAACAAATAAGCGAGACTGAAACCACCAGAGCTTAAGAGTGGGGAAAACAGTGTAATATAGATACAGAGCTTAGAATAAAGAAAAACAGACCACTTACTTCCTGTGTGACTTTTGTGCAAGATACTCAACCTCTCTGAGACTATTTTCCCCTCAGTCTGAGGGCAAATTATTCCTCTCATTTGGGTGTGAAAGATAATTAAATGAGACATAACCCAGCTTTTCAGGCTATCTTTAAAATTTATATATAATAATCTAGGAACAACCGAGCTCAGGTGACAACTAGAAATTTTTATTTAGAAGTTCAAGGGTGAGGTTGGATCGGAAGGGAAGGAGTGGCTAAAGGACTTCCCATGAGGCAACTAAATTGTTTATATGTAGATTGTTTTTTTTAATGCAACATTTAAAAAATTGATTTTTAAATGCAACTTTTTTTAAAGATTTATTTATTTATGCATACAAGAACTGGGGTACAGGTCAGAGGTGCAGGAGGTAAGAGGATTACCAGAGACAGAATAGGGAGCAGAACAGACAGATAGACTGAAATACACTGCTGAGGGGAGAGAGGGCAAGGCAGGAGAGGTCTGCTGTGCCATATGGGTCCCCTCCCTCGCAGAAGCTTGAACTCCTGCCTGTGCAGCAGATGCTTCACAGTGCAGCGCTCAACCCGCTGTGCCACCAGGGAGGTCCCTAAATGCAACATTTTATAAAGATGTTTTATTCACATTCTATTTAAATTAAGGAGAAAAATAAATTGCACATATCAAAGAAATGTATCTGTGTATGTGTTATAATTTCAGACATTTGAAGGTGGGGGGGCTGGGCATTGAGTAGAGCTCTCATGACACCCCCCACCCCATCCTCACCCCTCCTGGGTTCACACATCTACCTAGCAACAGGCTGCCAGAGCTGAGCAACAGCTGCCTCTTTCTGAAGAGGCACAGGCTCTAGAGTTTACCACAGCTCCCACCCTCACAGATCTATGCATGTGCATTTATACAGCCCACATCCCTCAGGCGGCTATCCCAGTCACCCCAGAGGCACAGAGCTAGTGACTCCTGGCATACACAAAACACTGCTTTAAAGTGTGTTCACTGAAGACTACTAACTCACACCATGCACAAAAACCAGGTCAAATGGACATTAGACCTGAAACTGTAAAATACATAGGAGGAATATAGACAAAACACTACATGGCATATATCTCAGTAACATCTTTAAAGACACATCCCCCAGACTACATCAAACTTAAAAGCTTCTGTACAGCAAAAGATACGCTAACCAAAACAAAGTAATACCCCACCAACTGGGAGAAAATCTTTGCACACAACACTACTAACAAGGGACTTATCACACAGATCCACAAAGAGCTGACCAGACTAAACAAAAACAAAGTAAACAATTCAGTCAAAAAATGGGCAGAAGAGCTGCAAATACATTTCTCCAAAGAGGAAATGCAAATAGCCAACAGGCATATGAAAAAATGCTCAACTTCTCTTGTCATCAGAGAAACGCAAATCAAAAACACTATGATACCACCTCTTACCAGTGAGAATGGCACATATCAAAAAAATTAGCAACAACAAATGTTGGCGAGGATGTGGAGAAAAAGGAACTCTCCTACACTGCTGGTGGGAATGCAAGCTGGTCCAACCATTATGGAAAGCAGTATGGCGCTTCCTCAAACTACTAAAAATGGAACTCCCATATGATCCAGCAATCCCACTCCTAGGAATATATCCAAAAGACACAAAAACACTTATTCAAAAGAATACCTGCACCCCTATGTTTATAGCAGCACTATTTGCAATAGGTAAGACCTAGAAACAACCTAAATGCTCAAAAACAGATGGTTGAATCAAGAAGATGTGGTACATATACAATATGGAATACTATTCAGCAATCAATAAAGATAAACTAGAGTCATTTGTAGAAACGAGAATGGAGCTAGAAGGGATTATACTCAGCGAAATAAGTCAGAAGGCAAAAGAAAAATACCAGATGGTTTCAACCCTAGGAGGAATATAAGCGACCAAGGAAAAGAATAATAACAATAAAACAAAAAGACAATAACAAATCAGAAACACTTTGTGGGGAGAGGGGAGGCAATGGGTTGAGGGCAGAAAGAGCACAAGTGACTAAGATGATGTTGCACTGGTGAAATGGTGGTGGGAAATCCATGGGGACCACAATTGATATCAAACATATAAATAAAGAAAAAGGGAAAAAAATCCCCCAAAGCAAAGAAAATGAAGGGTAAGATGAACAGCTGGGACGACATCAAATTAAAAAGCAAAAGAGATATTAACCAAAACAGAGAGATACCCTACTGTATGTATACTACTGTGTAGTATTTTGCACACAATATTACTGATAAGGGACTGATCACAAAGATCTACAAAGAACTCACATAACTTTAAAAAAAAAAAAAGTAAACAATCCAGTCCAAAATATGGGCAGAAGAGCTAAAAAGACATTTTTCCAAAGAGGGAATGCAAATGGCCAACAGGTATATGGAAAAAATGTTCAAGATCACTTGTAATCAGAGAAATATAACTCAAAACCACAATGAGACACCACATTACACCAGTGAGAATGGCACATATTTAAAAAAAAAAAAAACAGCAAACAACAAATGTTGGCGAAGATGTAGAGAAAAAGGAACTTTCCTATACTGCTAGTGGGAATGCAAACTGGTCCAAGGAAAACTGTGTGAAAATTCACCAAACTACTAAAAATGGAGCTACCATATGACCCAGCAATTCCACTCCTAGGACACCCAAAGGACACAAAAACACTAATTCAAAAGGATACCTGCACCCCTGTGTTTATTGCAGCACTATGTATATTAGGTAAGATATGGAAACAACCCAAATGCCCAAAAATACCTGACTGGATCAAGAAGATGTGGTATATATACACAAGATAAACTCATGCCATTCAGAGCAACATGGAGTTGGAAGAGATTATGCTCAGTGAAATAAGCCAGAAGGAAAAGAAAAATATCAGATGGTCTTACTTATAGGAGGAATGTAGGGAAACCATATAAGAGATCAGGGGAAAATAATTATAATAAATTTTTTAAAAATAATAGGCAACTATTAATCAGAGACTCTTTGTAGGAGAGGAGGAGGGGGAGGGATCAAAACAGGGCAGGGAATATGTTCTTACACAAGGGACATCCAGAAAATGATAAGGCACACGGTTTAAGTGGTGATGGGAATTTTGCAGGGACTATACCTAAAAGGAGAGAAGCATGCATTGTACAAAAAGGATAAACACTGTAAAACATATATAAAATAAAATTATAACAAATCAAAACATGGGCAGGAAGAACACAGGGACTATCGACATGGTTCATGAGTGATGTGGTTGTGAGAGATTTATGACAACTATACCTGAGGGGAGAAATCAATTATTGTACAAAATTGAACAACAGCATAAGAAAATTTATAAGATTAGAAAAAATTGTTATCCTTTAAAAAAAATGTAAAAAGTGTGTTAGCTGAATGTTAGTTGTATTACTGGAAGAAGGGTGAAATAAAAGATCTGAACACAAGAAAAAAAAAGCTTTTTAATCAAAGGTGACTTCTGTGCTCCCACAGTCCTGTACATACATTTATAGGTCTTCTTATGTATCTATCACCCCTAATTAAATCATATAGCCTCTGACAGAAGGCTACACTTACTCAGCCATAACATAGCACAGAGAATGCACTGAACTGGAATTCAGTACATTCTTGAGGTAGGAATTATCATATATTACACCATCCCACATACAGCAAACAGCTAACATCTGATTTGGGACAAAGCTGAAAAGCAACAAAACGCAAAAACAAAACAGGCTGTTGGCTCCCACAAGGATTTACTATTTCAGACTCCGGAACAAGCAGCTCTTCTCTCAGGAAGGTCTAAGGAGGCTCCCTAAGAGTCTCCCCTTATCATGGGGAACGTGGCATTGGCTAGAGCTGTAGCTTAATAGCTCTCTGAAGAGCCAAGAGACCAGCTGTCGCTAGGTATATTTAGCTCCATGAAGTCAGAAAAGCGATCTTCCTGGTGATGTCACAAAGCATGCAAACCCATTTGAAGTGTGAAGCACTAGTGAAAGAACGTGGGTGACAGCAGAGAGGAGAGCTATCTCTCTAGAATTCCCACACAATAGGCCCAGCCAGATCCATCTGTTAACAGAATTCACTGATGTAAATAAAACCCAAAGAAAAGCAGCATATATTTGGAGCATGGAACTGGGCAGGTCTCCGGGGTTCTTGAGAACCATTACTCCAACCTTACTCCTCACTGCTCACTTCCATGTCTCCTAAAGTCAAACGTTATGTGGCACAAAGGTAACTTAGACACCAGGGCTAACAAGAAGCAGGATTATTGCACCGGAGCTAACTCAGCAGATTCACATCCAAAGGCTGAGCCCTCCCTGTAGGAAGTCAGGGGCTTATGTGCTCTTTCAGTTTCTACAAGGTGGGTTTGCATTGGCAGCTGCACATGATCAGATATGATGTGGCTACACACCAAGAAGTGAGTCATATAGTTACATACCAAGGTGTGAGTAAAAGGTCCAGAGTCATGGGACCCTCCAGGTCCATTCTGCCTCTTGGTGGTACAAGGTCTAACATGAAGCAAGATTCATACCAGGAACTAAGTTGCATACCAGGAACTGAGCAAAAGTATGTTACTAAGACTCCCAGGCTGCTTATCTCAGGTCACCATGCTTCAAAACCATACCACCTCCACTCCTACTTCCCCCCTTATACAAACACACACTATTTATAACCCACAAGACACATGGCTCAGAAGTGAGAAGTTTCCCAACTCTTGTTCAGCTCTCCAACATCTAGAAAGTGAGTCCTAGGTCAAGTAGAGCAAGTTAGGGATAATCAGGTATAAGTGGGGACCTCAGGAGAGTTAAAGAAGCTTCAGAGATAGGAGCAACAGAGCTAAAGACAACAAATTCCAAAGGAACTAGTCAAACACCCCAAGACTAGGGACAACAGGACAGTCCAGAACAAGGATGATAAAAAAAAGTATGCTAAGATAAGGGCTGGGACACAGAGACTTTGTTCTGGACAATAGGACAGTGAGTGAGACCACTGAGAAGTAACCAATCACAAAAAGACTGATGGAGCTTTAGAATAATTAGGGAAGTAGGGTATATATTCCCTAAGACACAACTCCACTTTGGCTCTCTTGCCCCTCCCTGGCCTGGCTTCCACTGACCTGAGAGTCCATTTTATTTCTGTTCTCTTTCTCAATAAACTTTTTCTTTCTCTAAACGAATCTGCCTCTTCTCACTTGCTTGTCTGAGCATCTGCGAAGTTCCTGCTGCGGTTTTGTAAGACACCAACCTGTGGTGTTATAGTGGCTGGGACTCAGCGCTGTCCCTGCAGCCTGGGATCCATTCCTGGCTGGGAGACAAGGCCTGAAAACTAGTAACTAGAATGATCTTTGTAAATATCAATCTAACTATACCAGCACACCTTCTTAAAATCACATGGTTTCCCATTACCCAACAAGATAAAGCCCTAACTTCATGGCCTTGCTTCAAGGCTTTTATATCTGAGTCACAGAGTAACTTTCTAGGCTGGCCCACAGTGTAACTCCCCATAGACTAATTTTCTGGCTCACTATCAGCTCCTAGCCACTTTCCCTCCCCACCAGACACCTACACTACAGACCAGGGGTCAGAATATGATGGTCATGGACCAAATCCAGCTTGCTCCTTGTTTCTGAAATAACATTTTATTGGAACATTGCCACTCATTCACTTATGTACTATCTATAGCTGCTTTTGTGCTACAAAGGCAAAGTTGAGTTTTTGTGAGACTATATGGTTAACAAAGTCTAAAATATTGACTATCTTCCCCTTTACAGAAGAAGTTTGCCAACATTAGTTCTACGTACATCAAGAACCCTGCATAAACCACGCTCTCTCATACTTCCAAGACTTGGCACAAGGTGCTCCATTTAAAATGTTTTCTCCCTCTTTATCTGCTAAAGAAAAAGGCATCACCGCTTGTGAAGTTTTCCAGACCTCTCTCAGGCAAGTTAATTGCCCTATTCTATTTGTTCTCTTAGTTCTCAGGGTATATATCTATGGCAGTACTTATCCCATTATACTATAATTACCATTTAATTACCCCCCTCTAACTCTCCCTAAACAATTCAAATATAGAAACTACTTTATTTGTCATTTATCTCTTTACCCAGTGCCTTGCAAATTCTCTGGAACACCTAAATGAATAATTAATTTAGCTCTGTAAACCTACCTCCAAACATAGGGCCTGCACACAGCAGAGTATGTGGTTATTAAATAACTGAATGACTATCTCTTGAGTTTGTCCTACAGTGCCCAGACAGTAAAAAGCTTAACTTATGGTAGCTTGTCAATACACAGTATGTCTACTATACAAAAGAAAGAAAAAAGTCCCCAAATTGCCCAATCTAAAACAAAGGTTCCCAGCAAGGGACCAGAGGCTTGCACTGGCTTACATTCAGAGGCTTGGTGTCTGGACTTGATTCTAGGCTGCCTAGGTTTGGAAACTGGTTCTACCACTCACTTTCATGGTATCACACACATCATTTGTAAAATGATGAGATAATAATACAAAACTTCCTAATATCCTCACACTGAAGGTATTATAAATGAGTTAATTCACATAAGAACTTAGAAAAAAACCTGCACAAATTAATTTCTTCTAAATAATAATACACTTAATAAATTATAAGAGGAATATAAAGAAACCAAGAATGTGCAATCCTGGGGTGCATTATTACAGAGATGCTGCTCTGGCAAAATTAGGAGACCCATAGAAGAGGCAGATGATAGATCTATCCTATGTGCTTCAGACATAAAGGTCATGTATCAAGAGATCAGCAACATAAATAAATAATTAAGACAAGGAACTGTAGCTATTGACCTCTAAGAGTCTTTCTGTTCTACTCAATGGTTCTTACTCTGAAAGCTTTAACTCCATTTAAAATCAAAATTTCACAACTTTTAAGATATGGAAACAACCTAAATGCCCCAAAACAGATGACTGAATCAAGAAAATGTGGTGTATAAAAACAATGGAATACTATTCAACAATCAAAAAAGATAAACTCATGCCATTCACAACAATATGGATGAAGCTGGAGGGGATTATGCTCAGTGAAATAAGTTAGAAGGAAAAAGAACAATATTAGATGGTTTCACTTTTGGTGGACTATAGGGGAACCAAATAAGGGATCAGGATAAATAAGACAAAACTAGCAGGCAACTAAAAATCTGAGACAGTCAACAGAGGAGGCGGAGGAAGAGGGCTTAAAACAGAGGTGGGACAAGCACAAGAGACTATTATGATGGTTCACGGGGGACTTGGTGGTGGGAATATTATGGAGACTACACCTAAGAGTAGAAAGGAAACTGTACAAGAATGAATAATGATGTAAAATCTCTATATAGAAATAAATTTTTAAAAATTTCACAGCTTTATGCAAGATTATCTACAGGATGAACCAGGAGCCCTCCTTTGCCACATCAACTGTCACTTCTTCCCATTGCAGTGAAATGAATTACTTGAAACTCCTCGAAAATACCAGATTCTTTATCAGTCCAAACATTTTGCACATATTCCGTCCCCTAAAACACTCTTCTGCAGATCAAATCATATGTCAGCAATCCTGCACAGGAGCCAGACTAAAGTAGGTCTTCCTTTTCTGCGACTCCGTCACAGCATGCACTTACCCTACTGGAGTCTTCCCTTCTGTTTACGTGACTGTTTCCACCACTAAAGGAACGTTTTCTAAGAGAACAACTTCACCTTTCCTTTCTCTCCTACATTTCTAGCATTTAGCCCGTATGCAAGTACAGAGAATCCCTTTGAAGTTGATGATACTGTCATGGAATCATTCTGATGTTCTCAAACCATGGTGTTGAGTACATGACACAAGTCAAACCCCAGAGGTGGCACCTAAGCTTGCACCGTGCCAAATGCCTGCTCGGAATGGCAAAGGCTGAGAAATTCTGGTATGTCCTAGCTTGCAAATGATTAGGAACAAGACATCCATGCTAGCAAAAGATGGCTGACTGAGGAATCTGTATGAAAGAGGGATAGAAATTGATCACTAATTTTAAAATATTTCCTCAGAGAGAAAGGACTAACTTAATTGGGGTCAGCACTGCCACAGGATAAATACACAGCACTCCATTGAATACACATGGGCATGGACATCTAAACAAACCAAGGAGTTAAAGGAGATTTCTGGCTTGACTGTGAGAAGCTCCATGGACCCACTCTCCACTGAAACAGGTGTGAATTATTTTTTTAAAACAATTATTTAAAGACTCTGGACAAGATGAAGAGTTATGGGGCTGGATGACAGTAGTGTAGCACAACATGTAGATGTATGCAATACCACTGAGCAGTACACTTTATGCTATGTGTATTTTGCCACAATAAAAAAATGGAAAAGAGTCCTAAGGGTATACCACGAATGAAAAAATATTTACTTAAGAAAAACTTAGTAAGAACAGAAGAATCTGTAGTATTTGAACTAAAAGTTGCTTCCTCTCTGTCCCATCTCCCAAACCACAAAGATAGAAACTCCACTCAGAGTGCCCATTAAGTCAGGAACACAGGGCTCCGTCTCCCCCAAGCTCCCATGGAGGACTATCTGCCTGAGAGGGGCAGGACGTCAGCATTTCTCAACCTGCCTCCAGTTACCTGTTGACAAAGCTAAGTCCTAGGTGAGTCCAGCCAAGAAGTAGACTTTCCTTCTTCCACCCAGCCCCCTGAACTCATGGGACAAGGGTTTCATCTCAGCGCCACTGAGAACACTGGACCCAACTGTCATTGCCCTGGCCTGCCTATAAAACAGCAATTATACTCTGGCCAAGACCTGTCACCCCTCCATTATCACCCCTCCTCCAAGTTCTCCACTCCTAAAGTGGGGGTGTCACTCAGCAAGTTTTCTACTCCCAACTAATGAGCTTGCTCACTGCCCAGTGATATTGGAAGGTTTGTGAAGTCATTCTAGAAAAATATCTCTCAGCTACATCCTCAGATCCCATCCCTGCCACTTATGTCACCCTGAGTTTGTAAAATGCAGACTACCTCACACTTACAGTGTGGGAAAAATGAGACCTTGGATGGTCCAGTCCCTCACAGTGCATAAGTAGAAGGTGCTTCATAAATGTTTCTGTAGTGAATTTAGATGCTTTAATAAGAGGAGGGTTCATACTGTGGAAAATGGCATATCCTAAGCAAACCAATACTCAGCCTCTGTTTCTAGCAACTTCTAATCTTAGTTCTTCCTCAAGATGCTAGGTGCTTAGATGAAAAGGGTATAGTTCTCACCCAGATGCCATACGGTTAAATTGCATGCCTAGAAGGGCCTGATGTTGTTGGAAACAGAGGGGGAAAGGGGAAAAGCTAGATAACAACCACTACTGAACTTTGTACACAACATTATGATATAAAGGACTTTTTATATCCATGTTATTTGAGCCTCACACCAGTCATGAAAGGTATGTTACTGGTATCTCCATTATGTTGATGAAAAAAACTATTCACTAGACTCTTCCCAATATGATGTCACCCAAAGTTGCTGTTTTTTGTCTCTTCCCTTTACTCATAAGGTTCCTGCCTCCTTTGTTCATCAGTAAACCTCTGCTCATCTTTAAAACCAAGCTCCTGTTTCATCCGCTCTGCAAACCCTGCTCCCAACCAGAATCATACACCCTTGTTCACAATCATTCTGTGATAGGTCATCACCTTTCGGATAAAACCCAAGTTCCTTAGCTGGCAATAAATTGACTAAATAACTGCCTTTCTAGCCACATCTCTAACTCTCCCTCCCTGCCCCATTGCTACACACTATGCTGACTCACAATCCCTGAAGATGTCAGCCTCATTCCTCCACATGACACACTTCTCACTCCTGTCATTAGGATAACTCCTATTCAATCCCAAAATTCATGTCAGACATCACCTCTTCTGGGTAGTCTTTCCTGACATCCTAGAATGGATGATGTCCAGAGTATGCAGTGTTCATCTCTAGCCACTATCTATACTTATTAGGATGGAACACATATGTCTTTCTGCCTCACATGTGAGCTCTTTGCAGGTAGAAAATTTGTCTTCCTTATTAACCATTACCTATCTAACATATATCACAGAGGAGATATTAAATGTTTGGAGAAGGGAGATTTAGCAGGGAGAAATACAAGAATAAATAAAGGGAGAGTCACTGGTTCTCAAGTAAATCAGGTACCGCATTAGAAGCCACTTGTTTCTAACGCCATAAATGAGGCACACTGAATGCGATGCATGTGTAGACACAGACATGCACAAGGAGACTCAAAAACTGACACAAACACCTGCTAAGTCTGCAAGCAGGCAGAGCTTTGGGGGTCAACAGTGGATTCCTCCTTAGACAGAAAGAGTCAGAAGTGTAATACCCAAAGCAGTGCTTTACTCTCTCTGTTAATTTGATGATTTCTGGCTACTTGATGGCCCTTGCATTCTGCCTACTACTTTGTAGGGCCCAAATCCTGCCTAGACAAATGGCATCTTTGGGTTCCTGATTATACTTCTGGCTCTCCTTTTACCCCCCAGGTCTGGCATATAGTACTGTAAACCTTTTGCTCCTACTCTTCTCCTTGATCCTCCACCTGCCAGAAAGAAATACAGAAAGAAGGATATAATTAGAGAAGGGCACAAAATGATGTATACATCCATATAAAGAAACAAAGGCACACAGACATAGACATATATATAGACAGAGAAGCCTCACAAGTATAGCTAATCTCTGTCATCAACAGGGTTGCCATCCAGAATAGACAAAACAGACTCACCAACAAAAAGGGGGGAAAGGAAAACAATAGTCTGTCTAGTGAAAAAGAATTTCCCTGTCTGTCAGAGCACCACCGTCTGGGTTTTCCTGGAAACATGAGCAGTGCCATCTGGGGGAGCTGCTGCTTCATCCTGTATCTGGCTAAGGCACCAGGACAGATTGCAAACTATGCCTCCTTCCTCTGATGTGGAGCTCAGCTTGTCTAGCAACTGGTACCCTTCCCTGGGTGCTGGCTGACAATGTGCCTTCTGCTACACCAGCCCATGTTAGATTGCCTCACCCTTATTCTTCTAGAAACTCCCACAGTCTCCTGTGCACACCATCATCACAGCCCTTCAGATCTGCTCACTGTTATCACCATTGCCAGTTTACAGATCTGCCCTTCTCACCAGCAGGAGGGCTTGTCAGAAGCAAAGAACATCGGTTCATCTCTGCTTTATAGATGAGGAAAGTAAGTCTCCAAATTACTTGGCCTTGCAGTTAGTACACTGCACATCTTGGATCTGCACTTAGTTCAGACACCAAAGTTCATGCTTACATTATTTAAAATTCAATATCCAAATACTTTAATCTAACAAGCTCACCAAAGTTAGGACTAAACGCATGAGCAAGGTCGCAGAACTTGAACTCAATGGGGATTGTGGCCTACAAATTGATGAGAAGTCATTCCTGGTAAGGGAATGCTACAGCCACCCCATAATTAAGTATTTTTAAGGAAAAAAAAACAGGGGCAGTACATCTCTAGTCTAAGGAGCAGGTTTCACCTGAAGAATGATGTCATTCATGATTTCAGTCCTCTCTGTTCTGTCCAAAGGGTGTGAGCAGACCTCAATCTATCCTTACCTGGATTAAGGGCAGGGGTCAGAATGTTACATGAGGCAGGAGATAAGAGGCTAATTATACCAGGAGACAGGCAGGGAACTAGTAGATAAAAAAGAGAGAGAGAGAGAGAGAGAAAAGTTCCTCCAAACTCTAACAGTACATAGGTCACAAAAAAAAAAAATTACTGCAAAAGAAAGGGATGCATCTCTGTGCTGCCCTACTTTACTTATATAGTGATTTTTTTTAAAAGACAAAAGCTCCAGGATCTAGGAGAGGGTTCTGCTTCCCAAGGACTAGCATGTCAGCTGCAGTGGGAATCACAGAGAGGCCCTGAGCATAAGGTGAATGCAAGAAAAATGAATCCAAGACCTACTTAGTCAGTGACCTTTAACATCTCTCCTTTTGGAGCTCTATATGGTATTTTTCAAGAATTCAACTCAGTGGCCTCCCTGGTGGCACAACGTGTTAAGTATCAACCTTATGAAGTTGTCAGCAGCCACTACAGCACAAGTTCAATCCCTGGCCGGGATGGGAGGCCAGGGAGGTGACCTACATGGTACAGCAGACCTCTCCTGTCTCATCCGCTGCTCCCCTCAGCAATGTAGTTCAGTCAATCTGCCTGTTCTGTTCCCCACTCTGTCTCTGGTGAATCCTCTCACCAACACCCCCTACACACACACCTCTGACCTGTTCCCCAGCTCCTGCATGCATAAATAAATAAATCTTTTTTAAAAATTTTAAGAAAGAATTTGATACAGGTTCCTGGAATGAGGATGAGAGGGAATTACCCTCAGGGTTCTACCATAACTTTCTTGCCATCGTAGCTTAGAAAGGAAGGAGGTAAAGAAGGAAAGAAGGAGAGAGAAACGAAGAGATGGAGGGAGGCAGAGATAAAAGAAGAGAGAGAGGAGGGAGGAATTCTCCCAATGAGAACACCTCAGAGCTCTTAGTCTGGTGTTCGCTACTCTTTATGGAGGGTAGCCATCTATAAAGAAACAGAGACAACCTGGCTATCAGTTATCTAACCAGGACCTCTGCTTCCAGGAACCACGGAACTGATCACTATGGCAAGCACATCTGCATGTCTGTCAAAGTTAAAAGTGGGGGCATGGAGACAGAAATCAATATGGTTTTCAGTACAGCTTAGAGATTCTTACAGATTGAACTACGGAAAGGCAAGGAGGTGGTGACCACTGTCCCGTTCAATGTAGTAACACTTGTTTTCATAACATTGTTACTGAGACATAATTCACATAACAATTACAAGGCACGATATAGCATATTAAAAGGTGTCACCATGAATTTAGCACACGTCCATCAGCTTGATGGAGATCTGGGTTGCAATAAATGTATAACTATGAACTCTCCAGTTTCTGTGAGGTTTATATTGGTGAAGTAGCTACTCCACAGGTTTCTTATAAAGAATACATGAGACTGTATGTTAAAGCACCAGCATACGGGCCTCCCTGGTGGCGCAGTGGGTTAAGCAACGCACAATGAAGCAAACCGCAGTCACTGCAGCACAAGTTCGATCCCTGCTGCCGGTCAGGGAGGGGACCCACATGGTGCAGCAGACCTCTCCTGCTGTGCCCGCTGCTCCCCTCAGCAGTGTGCTTCCGTTGATCTGCCTGTTCTGCTCCCCGCTCTCTGTGGTGAATCCTCTCACCCCCCCACCCCTCTGGCCTGTACCCCAGTGCTTGTATGCATAAATAAATCTTTAAAAAAAAAAAAGCACCAGCACAGGCCGAGCACAGTGAGCCATGGTAGGAACAGAAATAGTAATGCTGCTACTACAGACCATGAGTTTGCGGCACTAGTGAGCAGTATGTAGGCTGGGTACTTTCTACACACGATTTCATTTCACTTTGGCCATAATCGTTTAAGTTAGGGATTATCATCCCCATTTGACAGTGAGAAAATGAAAGCTCACAGAGTTTAAGAAACTTTCCAACTAATAATTGGTGAAAGTACCCCTAAAACCCTCATCTTTCTTGCCCCAAAGCCTATGCATATTTTTGCTCCATCACATGGCCTTTTAGTAGTTCCACTGTCTTCTTTTTTTTCTTTTCTTCATTAATGCTCCTCCTGTATGTGTTTTTCTCTAAGCCTTTCCTGTCTTTTAACGATAGTGATTTTACTTCCATACAGATTCTGTGTGTGATTTACAGGACAGGGCTGAGGGATAGAGAAGGGGGTCGGCACAGCGGAGATCAGTCACAAATCATATGCTAACGTGTCTGGAGCTCAGAGTCTAGCAACTCCAGAGCAGAATGGTAAGAGGCATGACCAGAGTCTTAAGAAAGGTGAAGGCCAGAGCTGAAAGGATGGAGGGCTACACACCAGAAGTCAGATGAAACAGGAAAAGACTATCATGCAGAAGACACAAAACCAAAATGTGGCTTAGGAAGATCACTTACCCCATGCACAACATGGGTCAGAGGAAGAGAATATATAGGCAAGGGAACACATAGATAGTCTACAACTATCTGAGGCCCAGAGTGTGAGGAATGAATTATAATTATTATTAATCATAGTAAATAACTTTTGAGTCTGATTCAGCAACCCTGTCCAAATTAGCCCATCCTGATTATAGCACTGAGTGCCTCCCTCCATCCCAATGTCCCTACTAGCCTTTGGATATTGTGAAGGGAACTGCTCACTGCTTCCTTCTGAGTTTCATTCCCCAGTCCTGATTCCATCTGTGCCAGATTCCATGCTCCCAAACAACCACAACTTCCTGGGATATAACATGCTTCTTGGTTGGATAATGATAAAAGGTAGAAATATGTAAACTTCTACCCCCACTACAGTCAAGCACATCTTATCAGTACTATTATATGACTTTGGTATACAAAATCCTCCAGCATTCCAGATGGATAGGGAGATTTTGAAATTCTTACCCATGTGTCCTTTTCAAGTACACAGGCATAAGTAGGAGGCTGGACGAGTTGTAGTGAAGTTGTAGCCCCTTGAAACACATAACCCTTCTCTATCATGTCTCCCCTCAAAGTTAGCCACCCACTAAGAACTACCTACTGCAGCATCCTGGCCCCAGTCAAGTCAGCCCCGCTGCTAGGTGGCTCCCATAGCTGAATGCCCTGTTGCCATGGGAAGATAAGTGAGCTGCCTGAATTCTTGCTGTACAGTCTAGTTCTTACTGTCCAAATCATCACGCTGAGGGAGGAACAAACATGGATTTAGCGCCAAGCCAGACACTGTGCTTGGAGTTTTGCAACAACCTTTCAAATGACTGAACAAACTGAGGTTAAGAGAGGTTAAGGTGACTTGCCTATAGTCCCATAGTCAGTAAGTGGCAAAGTCAAGTTGTAAATACAGGACTGCCTTCATCAAAATACGTGCTTTTACTGATAACAATAAAAACAATGAACAAAAACTAATTTTTACTGAGTCCTTCCTATTGGTCAGGCATCCTACTAAGTGCTTCCTATGCATTACTTAATCTTCACAACAACTTCATGAGGTGCCAACTGTCATTCTTCCACTTCTAAGGAAGAAGCTGAAGCAGAAAGAAATTAAAAACTTTCCCAAATCTCCACCACTGGTAAAGGCAGTGGCAGCTTTAAACGGATGTCTGTGTGACTCCAGAGCACAAGCTTTTAACCCTGATGCTATACTTCTGCACTAGACACCCACAGACACTATCAGAAGCAAGGGCACACTTTGTATCTTCCCAGACTCAAACTGCTACCCACCCATCCTCAGCACCAACAATGTATGACCGTACCCGTGCTCCAAACTCCCATCTCAGCCTGACACCATGCTGCCACAGAGCTATAGATCAGTCATTCCATGATGATCAAGCACCTGTACTGGGCATAGGGGAAACAAGGAAAAAGCAAATAAGATCAGGGCCTGTCCTGAACAGGCTCACAATTCAGTAAGAGAAACACATCAGTCAAACAAACATTAAATTACAACTGTGTGAGGCAGGTACCTTTCCTGGAACTACAGAGGAAAGAGAAAGGAGAAGGTAACTAAAAAGCACTGAGCTAGAGTGTGTCAGGTAGTATGCTTGGAACTTTTCAAAAGTAATACATGATGAAAATAACTTTTGGGGGATATAGTTACTCCCCACAATCCAGACAAAGGCAGTTCTATTACCTACCCCCACTCAAATTCCCTCAAACCTGTAGTCAAACCCTTAGCACACTCCTAACCTCTCATAATCACTGATCTGGCCTCCATTCCTAGAGTTTGTCTTTCTCAGAATATCATGTAGATGGAATCATATAGTATGGAATTTTTTGAGGCTGGTTGCAATGTATAATGCCCTTGAGATTCACCTATGCTGTGTATATCAATAATTCATTATTACTGTGTAGTTTTTCAGTTTATCCATTCACACGCTGAAGAAACAGTGGTTTGTGTTAGTTTTGATTATGAAAAAGCTATGATCATTTGTATACAGGTTTTACAACAAATTTAAATGTACTAATTTAAATATATTAAATATAAATAAATATAAATTTATCTTTAAGAGTAAATGCCTAGAAAATTAATTGCTAGTATATATAGTAGGTTATACTTACTTCATAAAAAAACTCTATAAGCAAGAGTTGCAGTATCTCTTCCACCTTGCCTGGCACTTGTCCATTTCTTAACTTTCACCATTCAGATAGGTAGTAGTATTTCTTTGTGACTTTAATTTGCATTTCCTTAATGGCCAATTGATCATCTTTTCATATATGTATTTACCAGTCATATATCTTTTCTGACATATATTGAGGTATCTGTTTAAATATTTTCCCCTTTTTTTTATTGTGATGCTTGCATTCTATTGTTAAGTTTTGAGAGTTCATTTGTGCTGGGAATTTAAGTTGTTGTTTGTTTTTAATTTAATCCAACAACATTGCAGGGATAGGAATCACTAACCATCATTCTACCCTAAGAAAAACAGAGGGGAAGTCACTAAACTACTAAAATCTTCCCATTTCTGCCTAACTTCAAAGTTTACTTATCGTTGTTACATAATTACCTGTGACTGAATGCAAACGCCATAAAAGCAGGAATCTTCCATTTTGTCCACTATGGAATTCATAACCCTACAACAATGCCTGGCACATAATAGGTATTTAGTAAGAATTTGTTTAACGGGGCCTCCCTGCTGGCACAGTGGGTTAAGCAATGCACTATAAAGCAAACCACAGCCACTGCAACAGGAGTTCAATCCCTGCCCCTGGCCAGGAAGGTGGCCCACATGGTGCGGCAAACCTCTCCTACTCCGCCCGCTGCTCCCCTCAGCAGTGTGTTTCAGTCTGTCTGCCTGTACTGTTCCCCACTCTGTCTCTGGTGAATCATCTCACTCCCACACTCTGGCCTGTACCCCACTGCTTATGTGCATAAATAAATAAATCTTTAAAAAAAAAAAGAATTTGTTTAATGACTGAATAAATGCCCTTGATTTTCTATGTAGGTACCAGATAAGAAAATAACACTGTTCTCAAAGAGTCTGGTCCAGTTGAGAGGATAGTGGCCTTAGGAGGGCCTTTGTATGTCCTCCTCAGACTGTTAGGACAACCTAGCAGTACCATCCCATGGTAAATCCTTTGCCCACTGGCATTGTCCCCACAGAGGTCTGAAAGGTACTCAGGTCATGAATTCCTACACTGCTAGGCTAGTGGAACTCCCTGACAGGTTTGCAAGAAGGGCACTCTCGCCAACAGTGTCAATCACTCATCTGAAGGCCCATCATCCACAGCCCTTGCCATCCAGGTCAGAAGCAAGCAAAGATACCACTTCAGCAGCCAAACTGGCTGTTTCCCACACAAATGATTACCTATTTTCTATAAGTGCCGGCTGATTCTTAGTTTACCATAAGTCTGATTTCACAGCAAAGTAAATAGAAGATTTAGAAATGAGAATGACTCAAAGAAGAGAAAAAAACTATTAGAAGAAAGCATAATGATGTGTACAGGCACTGGGGTAATAGTGCAAGAGGCTCCGAAGACGTGCTTTGAATTATCCAAAGAAAGTTAACACCCTGTTTATAATAATCTGTAAAAAGAAAGACTTGCTTCAAGAATTACTAAATTTTTGAAATACATGAGGCTATAGTTCAGTTATCTGAAAAGCTTGCTGATAGGAGGTTGAATAAGTGAAGCATTAAGAGCATCCCTTCAGGCTTCTACTAAGGTCCTTGCGTAATCAGCAATGCTTTTCAGTGGGTCATAAAAATCGCAGATCCTTGATGCTCAGTACAATGAGGGTTTCCCCTCTCATATCTCAGAGTTCTTTATCCAAGACTGAAGCCTTGAATTGTCCACCCACCTTTCTAGTAAGGTTCTAGACTCCAACGCTGTCTCATATATATTTACACTGACTTAAGCACACACACTTTGCTATCATTACTCTCTCTTTCAAAGACAGTAGCTTGTGACTGATCATGGAAACCCAGACCCTAGAAAGCCTCTCTAAACACCAGAGGCCTGAGACTGCAGGGAGAGCGGCTGAAGCCAATTCAGGCAGAAGCTATGCTGAAAAAGAACAGCTCACCACTGGTGCAGAGAGGAACAGGGTGACAGCTTTTGTGTTATTTTAGAACAGTTTGTGCTGATGAGCTTTTTGTTGTGGTAACATTCCTCTAAAAAGAACGTTTTCTTCCTCCTCTCATTGACAAAGCAATTCAGTAGAAAGTGAAAAAGGAGGAGCAGATGACAAAGATATCCAGGAATTTGTGGAGCTTGGATAATACCACTTCTTAACTTTTGTGCTATCCATCTCCCAGACCCATGACCAGGCCCTAGGAGAGAGCTCTAGGCCTCATTCACCACCAGGAAAGTGTCTCCATTTCCAGCACAGGCAATAAACTTTGGGTCTTCTGAGGACCAGTGATGCTGCAGAAATACTTTCATCATGGTTGTCCTTGCTCAAAACCTTCAACTGCAGGTTCAACAAGTACACACATCTCAGCAAAAGCTCCACTTTCCTTGCAAGATCTTGTTCTGCATTTGTCTACCACAGTCCCTGTCTAACCAAATCTATGCACCATGCTTCTTGCTACCTCCACAACTTGCTCACACTGATTCCCTACCACTCAGGTTGCTCTACCCCCACCCACTCCATTCCTATTCTGTTTTTCCTCCAGGAAGTCAAGTCTACCTTTATTCTCTGATAAATTTTTTAAAATCAAGGATTCCCTCTGCGGACCAGTCAGAAGAGAGATAGATTCAACGTGCCTATCTTCAGTGACAGAAAGCCTATCATTGACAAATATGCCTATATTTTTCTTTCCCCAGAGTGGTTCTGATTCTGTCCTTAGAATAAAAGAAACAATACAGCAGTACTTAACAAAATGGGCTTTAAAATCAGATATGCGTTTATATCCAGTGTGTCCTTAAACAAAACTTTTCAAGGTAATAACAGCAACTTCCCTGGAGTATTAAGGAAGAGTAATTATACAAAGAGTTTAACACTCTGCCTTGTATAGAGTAAAAATTCAAGAAATGATAATTACTTCTGTAATTTTATTGTTATCATCGTCATTACTTTAAGTCTGCTTCCTCCATTTCTAATGGATATAAAGATAGGCATTATATTATCTGATTCTTTTCTTTTCCAAGGTAAAGTTTCTTCACTAGACTATAGTTTATATGAGGACACATATATATGTCTAATTTACTGCTACATACCCCTTTTAGAACACTTAAAAATATTGTATTACATTGTATTAGATGCTCTTAATTTCGTAGTTTCCATATTCTTCATTCAGAACACTCCCCTGTAGATAAGCTCTCTTGATTCCAAATGCTTCTGATGACATAACATACAGAACTCAACTCAAAAATTAATGGTGGGCAAGGAGATTAAGCTTACCTCCTCCATCATGATGTATATACTGTATCAATTAAAGATATGATATTATTTCACCCAATTGCTGGCTCATGTTGGTTTGAAATCAACTAAAACCTTTAGATCTTTTCACCCATGATGATTTGGTACTTTGGGTTCTGTGAAATTTGGGCTGTAGTAATGCCCAGAGGTAAATAACAACAGCTTTTTCCATTCAGAGATTCCTTTTACTCTTAATATCTGGACTACTCAACTGGCTCCCAGAAACCCCAGGCTGGGATCCAGAATGATCTTTCTAAGAACACTTGTTTCTTCTACTCAACGTATAAGCTTCCAGAGGGTAAGATCTGACTGTCATGCCTTCTTTCTGACTTATTAACAGAAGGTTGAATAAAGAATAAATCCAGATTAATGTTCCCCATCTACAACAGGATTACAATGAGGATTCAGGGAAATGGAAGACACTAACCTCGGGGCTCCATCTCGCTTTCAAACAACACAGCTCATCTATGCTGTGCTTCTAGCCAGTAGGCAGACAGGAGCCAGGCCAGGCAGACACAAGATAAGGCTGCACTCTGACAGGCTGCCTCCTAGAGGGCCACTCTGCTGAGAATTGCCGACACCCCCACCTCCCAGAGAAGAGTTTCTAAAGAACAAGTCAACATCAAGAACATCTCTCCATGGGCAACAACCTGTCTAGGCAGCATTCAGGTTTTATTCACACAGGAAGAGAAGAGAGCCATAGCAGGGTGAGAGATCTCACCTCATCACTTTCTTCCACATCCACATCACCATTGGCATCATCATCCATCAGCTTGTGGATGCTGCGGACTGCATCAAAGCTGAGTTTCTCATCCTCACTGTGGCACAGGGGCTTGTCAATCCGGCAAAACTCTGTACAGAAAAAGCAAGAGAAAACATTACTTGGTGCTACTACCCAGTCTCTGTTACCCTGCTGTCTCAGTGTCCTTAACTTCTAGCAGCATCTGAAGTCTCGTGTAGTCCCTTAACTACCTATTTGTACAGGCTATTTGTACAGTGCGTTTCATCAAGCTTTTACTGTCTCCCCAAGTTATGCTGAGCATCCCCATTTAGGGAAAATACTTTAACATCCAAATATTCCCTGGCAGGGAAGTCAAGCATTAAGACTAGGAACACGCTCAAAACTAGACAAAGAACAAGAAAAAGTAACTCATAAGAAAAATGAAAATGAGAGAAAATACAGAAATCCAACAAAAGAAGGAAAAGTTTAGCTTCACTAATAACAAAGAGATACATACCCAAATAAAATATTTTAACCAGTCAAGTAAACAAATGTAAAATATAATCTTTCAAGAAACAATAAGACAGTCCATTTGTATTTGTTCCAATACCAGAATAATATGTAGATTTTCTTTTTGTTCCCTTTGTCACTTGTGATGTATACAATACCAGCCATGTGCTAAATGGGGAAAACCTTCATGTCTCATGCCTTATGCCAGGCAATTAGATTCAGTAAAGATCTATTAAACATACAAGGTCCTGAGCTCATCTGACGCGATAGCTTGGGAGATCAGGAACACAGCTTCCTCTGCCCAACATAACAAGGTCATGCAGCAGTAAAACCAGCATTAGAGTTGACCAACCTCGCTCTCTGTGACACCTAATTCCTCTTATAAGCCTGGAAAACATCTAGTCTGACTGATGCACACAGCATAAAGAGCCTGAAATCTAGTCTTAGTTTCACCATGTGACTCTAAGAAGGTCACTTCCCTTCTCTAGGCCTCAAGTTTCCTATTTGAGAAAGACTTTCTGACTAAAATTCCTAATTTTTTTTCTAATTCCTAGATTCTAAAATTCTTCTTTTATTTTGACCCTTATCTTGATAACTATTTTCAGGCTAAATGCATTTTAGATGATCCCTGCAAAGAAAATAGAAGACCCTGATTTCCCAGATAACAGAAGAAGCTGTCTGTCCCAAGAGAGAAAACAAGGACAGAGTACAGGGATTATGGTTGCATCCAAGAACATTCTAGAAGGCACTGCTCAAAGACGTGAAACACTTGAATCCACTTTTTTTTTTAAAGATTTATTTATTTATGCATATAAGAACTAGGGTACAGGTCAAAGGTATAGTGAGTGAGAGAACTCACCAGAGACAAGAGTGGGAAGCAGAACAGGCAGATTCACTGAAATACACTGCCGAGGGAGACAGGAGAGGTCTGCTGTGCCATGTGGGTCAGCTCCCTGGACAGAGATGGAACTCATGCTACAGTGGCTGCCGAGAGATTCACAGTGTTGCAGCCTAACCCCTTGTGCCACCAGGGAGGCCCTTGAATCCACATTTAATCACTTTCCAGTGGTCAAGAGACAGTGACGCAATAGGACAGGTCACCTATCACTTGTCAGTTGTTTTGGAAGGAGTCTATTCACTATTTTAAGTTCCAGATATGACTCAATACAAATACATTGAATATTGAAGCTCACAGATGTTAACTGATGTGTCCAATGTCAAAGGCAGCTGAAAAACCACAGCAAGAGTCCAGGCCTGCTGACTTCCAGGCCAGCACTTCCCCTGACTGCCTCTATGTCAGCATGACCAGATAGCTTTAGGTTGATTTCATCTTTGGAAGTCGCATATGGTAATATTGGAAAGAAGCACACTGAAGAAATGGCTTTATAGAAGGGGAAAAAAAAGTAAGGTAAACAGTATGTAATCTTAAGATCTTGTGTACATTTGTCCTGCCAAGCTGGAGCAGGGAATTAAGGGAAGAGTGGAGAGGTGATGGATAGAGGTAGAGTTGAATATAGATTAAGGCCTGTTTCTCAACTTCCTCATACCAACAAGAGCTCTTGGTATGATTGTGTAGTTCATGGACTCCTATCAAAAAAATTGTAATAACTAGTTCACATATGAAGCACACAGCACTGAATTAGCAAAACCAACATAACTCTTTCCTTCCCTTATTTCTGTCTTTGTATTACTTACTCAAAGGCTCATACAATTATATGCCAGAGCTTTTTTTTTTTTTTTTTTTAAGATTTATTTATTTATGCATACAAGAACTGGGGTACAGGCCAGAGGTGTAGGGGGTGAGGAGATTCATCAGATACAGAGTGGGGTACAGAACAGGCCGATCAAGTGAAACACACTACTGAGGGGAGCAGCTGGCAAGGCAGGAGAGGTCTGCTGCACCATGTGGGTCACCTCCTGGGTGGCAGCAGGGATCGAACTCATGCTGCAGTGGCTGCGGTTTGCTTCACAGTGCGTTGCTTAACCCATTGTGCCACCAGGGAGGGCCCAATGTCAGAGCTTTTTGATGAGCATATGACATACCCATTTAAAGAACATTTACAGTTACTGATGCTTTTCATGTCAGGATATGTAATCAGCATAGGGCATAAAGAGATGGATCAGATCTCATTTGTTCTCAAAGAATTATAAAAGGGGGGAAGAGAGCATACAGAACACTATATGCTAAGCACCATAATAGAAAGAACCAAAATTTTCTAGGAGTCAGCAAGTTTTCTCTATAGTATATGGTTTATGAAACCCTATTGTCTCTGCTGCAGCTATCACCTCCGTCACTGAGCACAAAAGCAGCCAAAAACAAAATTGTACAAATGAGCGAACTTCAACAAAGTTTACTTTATAAAAACAGGTGAGGGCCTCCCTGGTGGCGCAGTTGGTTAAGCAACACACTGTGAAGCAAACCACAACCACTGCAGCACGAGTTCGATCCCTGCTGCCTGCCAGGGAGGGGACCCACATGGCGCAGCAGACCTCTCCTGCTGTGCCCGCTGCTCCCCTCAGCA
>JAGFMF010011429.1:2090556-2100586 GCA_019455555.1 Galemys pyrenaicus
GCTCTCTGTGGTGAATCCTCTCACCCCCCTACACCTCTGGCCTGTACCCCAGTGCTTGTATGCATAAATAAATAAATCTTTAAAAAAAAAAAAAAAAACTGAGAGTACCCAGAAGAGAGGAATACAATAATTACTAGCAGTTTTGTGCCACTGCTTTGATTCCTAGTAAGTTGCCAGTAGTTTTACCTACCAATTGCTTTTGCACCATTAGTGCAAATATACACACAGTGAAAAAGCAAATAATCTCTTAGCATTATCAGTAAAATAGTTTTGAACTTCTGGGCTCCTGAAAAAACTCAGCAACCCCCCAGTGTTCTACAGCTCGCACTAGGATAAGTACTGACAGACAAGAGCAGAGAGTCCTCTCTCATATCATCGCCTCTCTTTGACTAAGGCAGAACTAGTCATTTACTGTTCTATGCCTCAAAGTACTTTGACATAACTCTGCTCTATTAATTCTCATGCTCTGAGTTGTTTTCATGCCATACCCAGAAAAGGACAAGGACAAAGTTTGACTCATTCTATCCCCCAGGGCCCCGTATGGCACCAACAGCAACATCCACCCTATCAAGTATGAAATAAGTAAATGCTGAAGGAATGAATGAATGAATGAATGAAGAGAATTCTTGAGTACTGTACATCCCACCAATTTCCATCACAAATACCTACCATCCATCTAATGTCTCTATACTCCCAGTCATCACTAAATAGTAATTCACCCCCACCCCAGAACACAACTGTGGACATACAATGCAGAGTCACCCCAGGGGAGCCTTACAATGGATTGTCTAGCGTGAGACACAAGCGCAAAAGGAAATGAGAAAAACGGCAGTCAAGATAATCTGGAAATTGGGCCTCCCTGGTGGCGCAGTGGGTTAAGCAACGCACTATGAAGCAGACCGCAGCCACTATGGCAGAGTTCGACCCCTGCAGCCACCGGCAGGGAGTGACACACATGACGCAGCAGACCTCTCCTGCTGAGCCCACTTCTCCCCTCAACAGTGTATTTCGGTAGATATGCCTGTTCTGCTCCCCACTGTCTCTGGTGATTCTCTCATCCCCCTACACCCCCTGCACCTCTGGCCTGTTCCCCAGTTCTTGTATGCATTAATAAAAAAAACTTTTAAAAAAAAAAAAAAAGAGGGCCATCCTGGTGGCGCAGTGGGTTAAGCAACACACTATGAAGCAAACCGTAGCCACTGCAGCACGAGTTCGATCCCTGCTGCCGGCCAGGGAGGGGACCCACATGAAACAGCAGACCTTTCCTGCTGCTCCCGCTGCTGCCCTCAGCAGTGTGTTTCAGTCAGTCTGCCTGTTCTGCTCCCCACTCTGTCTCTGGTAAATCCTCTCACCTCCCGCGACTCTGGCCTGTAGCCCAGCTCTTGTATGCATAAATAAATAAATCTTTTTTTTTTTTTAAAAAAAAAAAGATAATCTGGAAATTGCTAAATTTTACCAGGCAGGGTAAAAATAATTTCTTCTGTTCTCCTGTGTACTCCCCAACTCAAGTCAGGACTGGCAAGGCCTGCAGTGACTCTTAACAAGCTCAGAATCTAACCCCCCTCCCCGCCCCTTTACCTTAGAAGGGACTCAAATGACTGTAAAACTGAGAGCACAAGGCAGAGCAGACTTTCATATTCAACCAGGGACCATGAGTTTCCAGAGATAAAATGGCATGGAAGCGGAGAATGAGGATGAGATCAGGGAGAGGGGAGGGAAAATGACCCTCTAGACAAAAATGTCAAGGCTGAAAAGGGGAACCGTTTTGCAACCTGTAACTGGCAAGTGTCCCTTCTCCATCCCCTGCACAAGTCCATAGTTTACCTTAAGGTGAACTCTCGGTGTTGTATGGGCTATTTTTTTTATGCACTATCCCCCAGGGGGGAAGTGAGCATGGTCTGAAGTCTTTTTTGTCAGTTCTGCTCCAGCAACTGAAATCAGTGACAGCTTTGTCCAAAAGGGAAATTCTTCTGAATACCTGCCTCCTGCAGAGAAGAGTTGGGTCTCGTCTTTGATATGAGGACATGATATGAGGAAATGATGTTTTCAGAGAGACCAGAACATCCCTCAGATAGGTTGGAATTCACTCAGTCTAGGAATCTGACCCATCTTTCCTCTGCCCTAGGTCTACTGTATGCCGTTTCCCAGTTGTTTTTCAATAAACATTTATTGAACAAACAGATGAATGCCCAGAAGAACTCGTTGCATCAAGGAAAGAATTCAAAGACGGATGAATAATACAATACCGTCCTTGCCCACAAAAAGTACTAGGATGAGCATATTATACACAAAGTAGAACATGAATATGGTAAGGGGCAAGAAACCAGAGCAGCAAGAGCTACAGCAGTCTCGACAACAGGCCAAAGACAATGGGAGCAGAAAGGAAAGCAACCCTAGCAAAGCAAACCCAAAAGCAAGGAGCAGAGCACTTCATACAGTTTGATTTATTAAAAGATCCAAAATCAAAGAATTATTTTTATCAGTCTTGCAAAGCTCCCAGGATAGAATGGGAGTAATGGATCCTGGGAACCCTCATTGTACTCAGACTCTAAATGGCAGAGTTAAATGGCAGCATTTCGGAGGGCATCATGGTCCGCTATTCACTCTACATCAAGAGAAGGAAACTGAGTTTATAAGACAGGATGTTTTGCCCTAGGTTGGCTGGTAAAATAGTGCCAGAACCAGATTAAAAGCCTCACTAACTGATGCCATATCCTGTGGCAAGGCTGTGGATGGGGAATCTAAATGAGCCTGGGTAAGAGGGATCCCTAGAACTACTAATTCTTATTGTCCAAGTCAACAAATGGGGGAAGTGAGGGGTATCTTTGGGTTCTTTTTATTTATTAATGGAAAAGACAGAAGTCCTAACTGATTTATGACATTCCCCAAGCAGAGTAAAACAGAACTTTCTGGTTTTGCCTTAACTTTTCCAGCACCAGTCAAAGGCCCCTTCCTCACTAGGACTTAGAAACAAAGCTTAAAAGACATCAGATAAGGACAACTGAGTCCCTGATACACTCTGCTGGGAGAAGCAAAAAGCGCAAAGGAGAAAGTTTCTCTTTAGGCACCTGAAACCTAATGGTTTGCTAGAAGAGATGAAACTTCTCTCCTCAGGGGGGCACTAAGCTACTCCTCTTGTGTCCCATTTCTTCCTTCTTCCTCCTCTGTGCTTTTTTTCTTCAAACTTTTTTCTTACGAGAAGCCTTCTTCCACAAGAAGATGGTTAATCCCTAATGCTAGTCCCCACCAAGTAGCCCATGACTGCAGTAACTCGAACTTCTGGTGTAGGGCCTTCTAGCTGTTCTGATCCCTGTGCCTACTCCTGGGTCTCCTGCAGGACTTAAGATTCTTGTGCATTTAACAGCCTAACTGCCTACCCCTTGTATAACCTTTCTGATTGAACTGAAAGTGTGTGGGCCCAGCGAAGTGTCTACCCGCTGCCATTCAACATTCCCTTATGAGCGTTGAATTAGCTGAGCAATCCAAAGGCACTGGACACAGAAAGAGAAGACACACTTCTCTGCCTCTAGGGCACCTCCACTCCTACAACTCAATTATTGAAACAGATGCTGAATTACAGAAGTGATAGATAGGGGTCTTTGGATTTCAACTTTCCTATACTCTGATTAATCCTAAGATTTAATTTTCTTATCTGAAAAAAATCAGTGAAGTCTTTTGAAAAGCAGGAAAGCACTGTAAAAATACTAGTTGTTCATTTGTCAGCTTTCTATTCTTTGCTCTACCCATGAGTCATATCTTCCCAGCCCATAGTAAGAGAAGTCTGATTTCTTTGGTGTCTCCAAGTGTCTGGCCCAATGCTGGGCAATACAATACCTAGCCGAGGGACAACTGAAAGCTGCTTGGATTTTAGAGATTTGGTTTCTCAGTTTTGGGATCCCACACACCATAGGCCTTTACATTCTTAAGGTGTCTGTGCCAAGAAGTGTGACAGCCTCTGAGAAATTAAATTAGCACTCGCTTATTCAAAAGCTACCCTAAATTCTCTGACCTGGCGCCTGCCCCAAACATTCCTGTGCCCTGGCCAGCATTTGTCAGGGTCTGAGATGGCCAAAAAAATAATTACAGACAACTCAAAGCAGCTTTCTGCTGGGCAAAGTTTTCTAAAAGTGTTGGGGTGGACATCCAAGGACTTGCTCAGAAAGGGACTTTGCACAGTGCACAGGGGAGTTTTGACTGTTCGTGAAACCTCTAGGATTGTACTCTTCTAGGTTCAGAAGTGGGGCTGGCTCTCAACAATCAGCCCTGATCACAGAAGCCCTAAGATCACAGTGATAAGTGCCTTGAAGACATAAACAGAGGAGCCAGGCACACCACTGCGTGAGGTAAAAACAATGTGGAGTCCAGTTTCCATAGCAACAAGAAGTCAGCCTCAAGCCTCCCAGGCCCACCGCTGGATATTTTACCAGAAAACACATTCCTGGGCTCCAAAAGTTATCAGAACTATAAGAGTGTTTCTCACTGTCTTTTGGCCCCACAGAAGTTTCCCCTCAAACGATATAAGAAAGGTAACAGTCTTCTTTTCTTGAGATAAGACAACCAGAAACATCTGCTGAAAACCTTACAGTCACGATCATCATTCTACGAACTAGATTCTGCCTCCTGCCCCTAAAGATCAGCCCTTCCTCACCTGATGGAGTTCTCAGCTACAGTGACAGAGCAGCTCCTTTGAAGAGGGATTGACTATCCCGAAGGAGATGCACCTGTCCCTCCTTACAGCCCTGGTCCCAGCCTTTCTCCCTCCTCTGCACAAAAGCCTTTCTGAGGAAAGACATTTATGGTAAAGCATATTCCAGTTCACAGAGAACTGAACTCAGTTCTCCACGGATCTTGCCTGGGTTGCTACAAATTTCCTCACTGATCTGTCTCTGCTCTCCTTTCTCTCAAACTTACCATCTACCAAAGCAGTCAGTCTGAGTTTTCAAATCTGACTAGACCACTCTGCAGAATAAAATCCTTCACAAGTTCACTCAAAAACGTGTAAGCAAATGCTCACAAAAATTTTATGTGTAAGAACCCCAAAATGGAAGCAATCCACATGTCCTGCCAAGGTGAACAGCTACCGTCTGGTGCTTACATACAATGAAGGCAATACTATCCAGCAACAAAAGGAGCATACTATACACGACTAGTTGGATGAATTTCCAGGGAATTAGGCTGAGCAATAAAAGCCAATCCATGCTCTGTGATTTCATTCATATAACATTTTTGAAAGCACAAAATATTAGAAATAGAGGATAGAGCGTGTTGAGGACAGGGGAGGGGGTGCTCCCTACAGAAGGATATGGATATAAAAGGGCAAAAGGAAAGATCACGATGTGTTAGAACAGAATACACACACACACACACACACACACACACGAGTAAAAGTAAAATTGGGTAAATCTGAACAATATCAGTGGGTTGTGTCAATGTCAATATATGGGATACAATTATTGTGTACAATGTATTTATTATATTGTAAGGTCAGTGCCAGGAAAAGTGTACAAAGCTTTCTAGTGATCACTCATATTATTTCTTAAACCTATGTAATGAATACAGCATAGCAAAGCATACAAGGCTTTTTCAAGAGGGGAATCCCTCTAGGCTTATCCTATGTCATTCACTCATATATACACCCGACACTCCCACACTACTTTCAAGTCCACAAATATGCAAGGCTCACTTTGTGGTTTTGTACATGACGTTCCCTCAGTCTGCGATATTCTTGTCCCATTCTACACCTGACTAATTCCCACTCAAGTGTCAAGAACCTACTCAGGCTTCTAATTCCTGCAGTTAGTCTTTTCTACATTGACTCAGAGCCCCTCTTCTGTGCTGTCAGGGTTCTCTCTCCATCACAACCTAGACCAAGTACCTAACCTCCCCCTGCCTCCACTTCATCATCTATAAACAAAAGAGAAAACAGTACCTATCTCAGAGTTGTGAGGAGATGAAATATAAAGTACTTTAAATAGCCCATGACACAGTAAGCATTCAATTACTACTAAGCTGTTTTTGTTGCAATTGTCTAACCACCACTCTGAAAGATCCAAGTGTGAATTGGTATTTGTAGCTATCTCTCATCTGGCACATAGTAGGTGCTTGATAAATATTGGGAAAAAGAATTCAGGCACATAAGATAAGTGCAGACAGGAGCCAGGAATAAGACAGCCATCTCTGGAAGATAAGCACAAACAGACATTACAGAGTACTGAGCACTTAGGTGAATAAACAGAACTGAGAACGGCTAAATTACACATTTCATCTAAACTGGCTGTAGGGTAAAGGTTGATCAGGTATTTCCACCCTCCCACCACTGATGATGAACACCTGTGGTGCTGTGAGCATTCCAGGGTGGGCATGCGCAAGTGGGCTCACCTGTGTTGGACAGGGGCATAAATAGGCGGCGTCATGAGGACTCCAGAACTGTGAGGACTAACAGACAGAACTTCAAGGACCGGCCGACCGACAGGACGAAGGAGCAGCAGCAGCAGAGAGAGAAGAAGCAACCGAGAGGGTGAGATGCGCCGGGGGCTGGGAGGCCTGCCAGCCTCCTGGCCCCCCCGGCACTCCTGCCTGCCATATACCTGGCCATCTCTACTAAATAAAGCATGAAAAGCCACCTAGGGCTCCAAGAGACTCCTTCCTTGACCCGTCTTCCCAGAACCATCCCGAACCTTGCTCCAGTGCTCCCATCCTGCTGCTACACTGGCTCAAGCCACACTCAATTATTACCTAGGTCTTCTCTGATTTGTCATTAAAACTTGCTAATATTGACCCCTCCAAAAAAAAAATGTTTACCCTTCTTGAGGTACTAATTCTTCACCTGTATAATGTGACATCATGATACAATTTTCCAATATTTAAAATTATGCAAGCAAACTAACATTAATTAAAGTATAACTAGTTTGATTTAAATGTTAGATTTTCCCCTGGCCTTAAATTTTCCTTTCTTTTAAAAACGTAAAAAAAAAAAAAGGATATGTTCCTTGGATAACAACTGCCTGGAGAAATAGAGGAGGAGGAGATATATAAGAAACTAACCTGTACAGGGCCTCCCTGGTGGCACAGTGGATTAAGCAATGCACCATGAAGCAGACCGCAGCCACTGCAGCACGAGTTCGATCCCTGCTGCCGGCCAGGGAGGGGACCCACATGGCGCAGCAGACCTCTCCTGCCACGCCCGCTGCGCCCCACAGCAGTGTATTTCAGTCCATCTGCTTGTTCTGCTCCCCACTCTGTCTCTGGTGGATCCTCTCACCTCCCACAATTCTGGCCCGTACCCCAGTGCCTGTATGCATAAATAAATAAATCTTTAAAAAAAGAAAAAGAAACTAACCTGTACAAACCATCATAAACTGGCAAAGGATTTACTCCCTGGAATTACTCTGGTTAAGACTTGCTAACCCTTCAGGCCCAGGGAAAGTCCTATTTCCACAGGAAACCTCCTTTAACCACTCCAAGCTCTGTGAGTCTCCCTGTCCGAGGCCAGAGAACTGACCCCAGCCCAACCCAAGAACCATTGAATCAGGTTTCTTCTAATCGTGATTAAATTCTGCCCCCAGCTGGCCGTTGGCTGCTCTGGAGTGGGGCCTTGAATACCTTCCTATTAGCTTCACAAAATCATAACTAAGTTCACGAGAACTGTCGAAGGGAGAAAGGGAGAGTGAACATGTCAGGAAGCACGTTGCCACTCCTACATGCATCTTTTACAGCTTTGTGCAGTGCTACTTTCATAATTCCCACGAGAAGATGAGAATACTGAGGCCCAGATAAAGTAAATGACTTGCTCAAGTCACATAAGTAGTGAAAGTAGGGCTGGAACTGGGATACTGCCTGTCTCCAGAGTCTTGATAAGAATAAATACATACTTGTGTTTACCTAGTTACCAACTATGCAATTCGTTGAGCAATTTGGTCACACCAGCTCCCCACCTCAATTTCTCTCTGCTGCCAAGCTGACTCTAAGATAGTTACTTGACTTCCTTTCTTCCTCTTATTTTGTGTCATACGGGAAATACAACGGTAGCTGCCCTGAGTCCCCACCAGGGTGGAGTATGTGGAAGGAACAGGCAAAGAGAAGGTCTTTAAAGGGGAATAAAATGAAGGCCAATATTCATATCCAATAATATCAGAGCCAGAAAGACTCACTAGTTACTCTCAGTTATACAGAGTTTTACCCAGCCCCAAGAAGGGAAGCTACTGCCTAAGGTTATATACAGCTGAACGGCACTCCCAGCTCCCAAACTGGTACTCATTTTAGCTCACCCTACACCAAGCTGAGGAGTGAGAACTGGAGTATGAATTGTCAGGCCTGTCACTAAGTTAAAAACCCAAATGTTGTAAACACAGGAAATGGGCTGGGATAAGGTTCAGAAGGAGCAGCAACCTTTGCCAAGTTAGAAGTGTTCAAGGGTTTCCTGTCCACAGCTGTTAACTGCCACAGAAATGCTCCAGAACTCAATACAAGGTGTGGGGGGAGGGAGGAAGAAGAAAATATTCAGGACTAGAAGTGACTTTATAAATTATTCAACCTACTTTGTTTAACAGATGAGGAAGCTAAGACCATCCCTCACTCCCCTAAAAAGACACAATTTGTCCACACTCATATCTCAGACTTCAAGGACCTTTAGAAATTTGGTTCAAATCCTTCATTTTAATAAGTAGAGGCCTGAGACACAGAAAAGGAAAAAACTTATCTAAGGTCACGCCACACAGTTAGACAGTCGCAAAGCCAACACTGGCACCCAGGTCTTCCTCAGAAGCCGGTGTGCCTCCCATGGGTTGGAGCGGACCGGATGAAGTGACTTGCCCAGGATGATATGGCTGGCATTTTGGCCTTTGGAAAAGTACAACAGGTCAGGAAACTGAAAATCAGCAGGATATGCTAATAACTAGTGAAGGATAACAGAGATCAAACAGTGCAAGCTGAAGGGAATAAAACCAAGGGTCTCTGGCTGCTTAGCCACTTGGAAGACAGTGAGGCAGAAAAATATACTAGGAACCTAGACTCTAATGAATAATAGGCAGGACAGACAAACAGAAAAGGCCAGAACTGCAAAGGGAAATTCCAAGGTGCTCTGTCCTAGGACCAAACATCCAGAAAACATGTCCTCAGAAGCAGACACTATGAAGATACTATAATAATTAACAGATTACTGGGTTCCATATGCCATACAACTGGCAGGTGTGGAGATGGAGGGGAACTATCTTTACATAATGCCTGACATTTTTCATCAATTTAATTCTCACATCAGTTCAGCAAGATAAGGATTATGATTCACACTTAATGACATGGACCCTAGGGCTGGTCATAAAGTTAGTGCTATATATGGTATATCTACTAATCTAAATTCTTTTTTTTTTTTCTAAAGATTTATTTATGCATACAAGCACTGGGGTACAGGCCAGAGGGGTGGGGGGTGAGAGGATTCACCAGAGACAGAGCAGGGAGCAGAACAGGCAGATCAACGGAAACACACTGCTGAGGGGAGCAGCGGGCACAGCAGGAGAGGTCTGCCGCACCATGTGGGTTCCCTCCCTGGCCGGCAGCAGGGATCGAACTCGTGCTGCAGTGGTTGCGGTTTGCTTCATAGTGCGTTGCTTAACCCACTGCGCCACCAGGGAGGCCCCCTAATCTAAATTCTTAATCAAGAAATTCTTAGCAACCTTTTGCTGTTCTAACCCTGTGCTAAAGATTAAGGATACAATGAGGAAACAGATATGGTCCCATGTCCCTTTAGGAATTCCACTCAAAAAAGAGACATATATAATTATATAATATAATTATAATTATATTTATATAACATATAATATAATTATATAATGCACAACACTTTTGAATGCTAACTCTGTATGCCAAACACTATTCCAAGTCATCCACATTTACTGCCTCATTTAACTCTCACAGTAACTCAGTAAGTCAGTTACTGTCGGGGCCTCCCTGGTGGCGCAGTGGGTTAAGCAACGCACTATGAAGCAAACCGCAGTTACTGCAGCACAAGTTCGATCCCTGCTGCCGGCCAGGGAGG
>JAGFMF010011429.1:2100814-2126805 GCA_019455555.1 Galemys pyrenaicus
GTTGATCTGCCTGTTCTGCTCCCTGCTCTGTCTCTGGTGAATCCTCTCACCCCCCCACACCTCTGGCCTGTACCCCAGTGCTTGTATGCATAAATAAATCTTAAAAAAAAAAAAAGTCAGTTACTGTCATTCTACTCATTTTATACATAGGAAACTACGACACAGAGAGATTCAGTAACTTGCTCAAGAGCACACAGCCAATAAGCTATAAAAACAAGGAGTCAAACCCAGGCTGCTTGACTCTATAGCCTATACTCTTAATAACCATCTCTTAATGGACAATAGTAAAACATTGTCCATGACACTGGTGAGTGCTCCAAGAGGTAAGTTAGACACTTGAGGCCCTTGCTGGGACAATTGGTCTTAGAGGGTCACTCATATTATATAAAGATTCACTATTTGGAGACTAGAAAGGAGAAAAAAGTAAGAGGAACCTCAGCATCTAGGCCTGGGGGTCCAACAGTTCAATCCTCCAGGGACAGGAAGACCCTGATGAGAAAGGATGGGTGGTGACCAGAGCCACTAAACTCTTCTTCCCTCTGAGGCGGCGCTGTGTCTGCGCTTCTGCAGGACTTTCTAGTCCAATATCTTACCAAATCTTACTGCAGTTAAGGGAGTCAGGCAGAGCAGAGATTCCTGATCTCACTTGACAGACGAGGAAAATGAGACCAACAGAGCAGCGGTGGTTTGTGCAGCTTCAGTGATTCAGAGGCAGGAGAAAGTCAAGTCTCTTGACTTGTGCTCTTTCTACTAGACTACTTTGACACTAGATCACAAAATATGGTATTGAGGAGAGTTAAAACCTCTAGGTTTCTCTGACCATTCTCTTTTGTATCTTACCATCAGCACTCTCACCTCCTACCACAAACACACTCACACCACAGTTTGCTTACACATACCCATCCTCCCTCCCTAGATGTCTCAAAGTCAGTGGTCCAGTCAGAGGGTTAATCAACCACAAAGCCGTGGCTGCCATTAGACACCATGTCCTAAGGGAAACATTCCCCTCCACAAGCTCATCCTCAGCATACAGCTCTTTAAATGGCAATTAAGGAAAAGAGAGGAATACTGCAAAAGGAAAGGCTAGGGGGAACACCCTATTAGGGGAGAATGTTTTATATTGATTTTAAGTCTTCACAGAAGTCTGAGGCTCACCTCCCAAATCAATTCAGGTGGAATCTTGAGCTCTAACTGAAAGGAAAAGTATTAAAAATATACCATTCACTCATCCACTCATTCTTCATTACTGACATTTATTCTGTACACAATTAATGTGAATACTAAAGCCACACAATTTTAAAAACAACACCAAAAATAAAACTTTAAAAAGCTTACCTTCCAGTTTGCCTTTCAGTGTTATAAAGCCTTTTGTTTTCAGATAGTCACTTTTTTTAATTGTTTGCATGCTTGTATCACTTATGTGAACCTTTTGTGTATAAGTGGTCATTTGTTTTCTTCAAGTCTTAATATTATGTGGGAGATAAGTGGTGAGGAAGAATGAGAGAAAAAGTGTGTTTGTTCTTTGGTACATTTTCCCTTCTACTCCAGAAGGTTTTTTTTTTCAATCCTTAATTGGCCTGGGGAAATTCTGGAAAAAATATGTCTAGCAGAAAATAATCTTTTTTTTTTTTTATTAAAGAACAATGAATGGCTTTACCAGAAAAAAATGTTTTAAAGGCTTTTTCTTTTTAATTATTTATGCATACAAGAACTGGGGTGTAGACCAGAGGTGCAGGGGTGAGAGGATTCACTAGAGACAGAGTGGGGAGCAGAAGAGGTAGATCCACTGAAATTCACTGCTGAGGGGAACAGCAGCCGAGACAAGAGAGGTTTGCTGTGCCATGTGGGTCAGCTCCCTTGCTTGATAGCACTGAGACTTTAACCTGTGCACCACCAGGGAGGCCCAGGAAAAAAATAATTAAACATTTTTTAAACTTTAAGTTTTTTAAACTTCTATTGTAAAAGATCAGTAAAGATAATCAGGATATAAGGAAGGGACACACCAAGTTCTGTGGAAGCAAGATGGTTAAATTTTCCTTAAGGATTAGGGAAAGGCCTCCCAGAGATGATGCAGTTGGCTTGGCTTTAGGGAACATGGAGATCACCTGGATGCTAGGATGCTGAGCCTATATAGACAGGGCTGGAGAGATCTCGATGGCAGAGAGATCTATTGACTATAGATATATATTGATATATATCTCTCTATATAAATATATATATATCTCTATATATATATAAATATATATAGAGATATATATTGAGTATAGATATATTGAAGCATATATATCTATATCTATATATGCTATATTCCTAGCTGCTTCGAAAATGATATTATTCTTCTGGTGCATCTGCTCCAGTTAAATCTATCAAGCTTTGTAATGTATCTACCTCTACCCTGCATTCAAACAGACCCAAAGTTCTGACCATAAGATAGAACCCTTACAAGAGTTTATCTTGCTCTCACACACTATTGTTTCCTGCCTTGAAAACTGTCTCCCACAGCAGCCAGCCACCTTATCTGATAAAGAGCGCTGCGAGAGGATACGACCACTAATGGTCTTAAGACTCACAGTTTAAAGTCAGCCAAAGTAAGAACTGGTACAATTCAAATGCAACTGCAGTGCTTTAAACTCGAGTTGGGGGCCTCCCTGGTGGTGCAGCAGGTTGAGAGCCGCACTGTGAAGTATCTGCCGCACAGCAGCACGAGTTCTGGAGTTCTGTCCCCAGCCAGGGAGGGGACCCATATGGCACAGCAGGCCTCTCCTGCCTCGCCCGCTGCTCCTCTCAGCAGTGTCTTTGGGTTGATCGGCCTTTTCTGCTCCCCACTCTCTGGTGAATCCTCTCACCTTCCCCAACTCTGACCTGTACCCAAGCTCTTGTATGCATTAATACAATTAAATTAAAATAAAAACAAAAAAAAATTTTTTAAAAATAAACTTGAGTTGGTCAAAGATGAAGACAAAAAGCACATTAAGTTTCCACAAACATACAAGAATGCAAATGGCTCATTCTACAGCCTATTCAGTGGAAGCCCCAAATCCAATATTCCCTGTCACCCTACCTGCCCATTAGCGAATCCACATTCCAGCTAGGCCCAGCCTACACACAAAGCACAATCAGCACTGGAAATAAGAGTAGGGGGACAGGTCTGCAGGCCCTTTCCTGAAGTACTATCCAGATAGAAGAGTAGTTGCCAATCCCACAGAATCCCAGCTCAGTCTGATCTTTATGGGCCTTGGAAATCTACAAAGGTGGCAATGTGCCACCCAAGCACTTCAGACCACTCTTCTCAGGAAATGGGAATTATTGAGCAGGCCCCATAATGAGATTGCCACAGGCAGTCTACATATATGGCCATTTAAAGAGTGTGGCTGTGCAGCTCACTGAAATAAGAAACTGGGCAGAAGTTTGACTACTAACCTGAATACACCATACCCATGTTCACTACTTGACAATTACATCCTACCCTACTTTGAAGTTGAATCCACATACTTTCTCCTCTAGGAGGATAGCCTCCTACAGTAATCAGTGATCACCTAACTTTTACTGGGCAACATTTTACCTCCTCAAAAAATATGTTAATGCATTTTCTATGACAGCATTGTTTGCTGCAGCATTGCTGCATTTCCCTCACTGGAACTCAAGTTCTTTGATAAAGTTACCCAAGTCCTACACTTCTACTGCCTAACCCTGCCAGGAATTACCTCCAAGTGAAACAAATATATTATGCTTGATGATTTAACATGGACACACCCTATCTCAAAAGCCCATAGTCAATTCTCCCTCTCTAGCTCATCCTGCACCTGCCAATCAAATCTTGTTCACCACCACTTTAGCAGGCCTATCTTGCTCGCCGCACTGAGGCTTCTTCATCGTCTATACCCAAGGACTTCACATTGAGGATGACAATCCCTCAGTCAGTGGATCAGCTCTTCTTTTTTTTTTTTTTTTTTTGTTTAATTATCAGAGTTCTGGGCCTCCCTGGTGGCGCAGTGGGTTAAACAACGCACTATGAAGCAAACCGCAGTCACTGCAGCATGAGTTCAATCCCTGCTGCTGGCCAGGGAGGGGACCCACATGGTGCAGCAGACCTCTCCTGCTGTGCCCGCTGCTCCCCTCAGCAGTGTACTTCTGTTGATCTGCCTGTTCTGCTCCCTGCTCTCTGTGGTGAATCCTCTCACCCCCCACACCTCTGGCCTGTACCTCAGTTCTTGTACGCATAAATAAATAAATCTTTAAAAAAAAAATAATTATCAGAGTTCATTGGTTCACACACTGCTTTATAGAAGTTTTATTTCCTTTAAAAAGTATAGCATCTACCACTTATGTAGCACTAAGTGTCAGGCTATTCTAAGCAGTTTACATTTGTTATCTCATTCATCCTCACACAACCTAACATATTATCATCTCCATTTTTCAGATCAAGAAACTAAGACCCAGGCCTCCCTGGTGGCGCAGAAGGTTGAGAGCCACACTGTGAAGCGTTCACAGCACAGCAGCATGAGTTTGATCTTCCGCCAGGGAGGGGACCCACATGGCGCAACAGAGCTCTCCTGTCTGCCTGCTGCTCTGCTCAGCAGTGTATTTCAGTGGATTTGCCTATTCTACTCCTGATTTTGTCTCTGGTGAATCCTCTCACTTCCCACGCCTCTGGCCTGTACCCCGGCTCTTGTATGTATAAATAAATAAATTTTTAAAACAAAGAAAGAAACTAAGACCCAGTAAACTCCGTTGGCATTTAGAGACAGATAGCCTACATCTAGACTTCAACAACACAGGCTTCAACAACACTTCCCATAATGCCATCTCTTTTAAATAAAGCCAAACTCCTGTCTCTTTAGCTTTACTTCTCACTATTTCTTCTATGTATCCTCCATACCCACCAGACTGACATCCTAACAGGACCTGCCCCCTCGTTCATGATTTTCCAACCCTCTATCCGCCCCCAAATCTTAACCTACCTTTCAGGCTTAGATCTTCAAGGAAGGGTCTAAAAAAGGCAAAGGGACGGAATTAACACTGGGAAATACTGCATGCATCAGTCCCTCTGCTGGTGCTCTATGTCCACCCTTCATTTAATTCTCACAACCTTGTGAGGCCACTATTACTATTTTATAGCTAAGGGAAAAGAAGTTCAGCGAGTTAACCTGCATGGTGCTAAAGCACACACTCTTATAATTTATTCCTCTTGTAAAATTTTACATATCTGCTACTTACTTTGCATTTTATTAAGAACTGTCTCAAATTATTTTCTTATTTATACATGTACCTTATCTCTCCAACTGGATCTGAGCCTCTCACCCTAGGGACTCCCTTTCAGCACATGCTAGACTAGGCACACGGTGCCTACAGAGTTTTACCAAACCAAAGTAATGTCTGGGTTCAAGCAGAAGAGAGAATTGTTGTGTGTTGGGTAAAGCACCTGTGCCTTAACCATTCTTAATTAATTTCTTCTAGAGCTAAGGGAAAATTCTCTTAACAAAGAAAATCACATAGTGAAGGCTATGAGTCACTCTTGTCAGCAATGATATGAAGATCCCAGAAAACAAGTAATAAAAAAAGAACTACCGTGGGTGGGGTGTTTTTTCCCTTCCCACTTTGTAGGGAACACAATTGGGATAATGCTCTCTAACGAATGCACACAGTTTCTGCTATCCAATGAGGGAAACCCAGGGAAAGGTCAACAAAAATCAGCCAGTCCTAAAGATGCACACAGACAGCCCCAAAGGGCCTTAGAATAATATGGTAGCAAAAATACTTAGAATGTGGGCTCAAGTTCTAGTTGATTCATTTATACAACAAATATTTATTGACAGCACTGAGGATACCAATCTAGTGTGTAAACTGGACAGGTAAGTTACTTAACTCCTCTGGACCTCTAAAAAGAGTTCAATCAAAACTTTATTGTCCACATCACAAGGTATTAAGAGGATCAAATGAGAAAAAGACAGATCAACATAATAGACATATTATAAAGCTATAATTTTTTTTAATTTTGGTATGGCATTCATAAGAAGCTATTGCTTATATCTATATTTTTCTGGCCTAAGGGAAAAGCTGCTGTTGGCAGAAACACAGAAATGGGGTCAGTAGTAACCCCAACTGTCTCAGTCACCCACTTTACTTACAACCCTTTGGACCTCTAAGATTTCTAGAAATCACAGTAAAAGTCCATTCTAGAATTTTCATGTTGGAAAGGCCTAGAAGAATCCTAGAATCTCAGAGTTAGAAGGTCTATTAGAAGTCAGTCAGTTCATCCTACCTCACACACATCTATCTCCCATCTCTCTTCCAGCACTTTCTCAGATAATTGTGATGGCACTATGTGTCTGTCTTCTGAGAGCCCCAGGTATCAAGTGACGTTTTTTAAGTCAGATTATCTAGTTTCAAAAACTACATTTGTTTTCTTTAGCTAACCATGAGTCTTTAGGAAATCCTTGTCTAAACATTCTATGTACAGGTCAGGTATATGTAATACAAAAAAGTTACTATATCCAACTTAGACACCGACATAAGAGAACAGCAGTATCTTGCTGAATTTAATATCCCAGTGGTAGAAACAGTAAGAGTCCCTCCATGGAGAAAAGGGTTTCAAGACCCAGGTTCATATTATATGCTCCAGTCCGGCGTTGGTGGTATAGTGGTGAGCATAGCTGCCTTCCATATTATATGCTCCAGTTGTTCCTGCTCACATCTTGTAATGCTAACCTTACTCATTCTGGATGGTTATCTTATTAAGAAATTCAGCACTGACCCACAAAGACCCTCGGCAGCTAGTCTCTATTTAATAATGGTTATGTCAAAGCACTCACATCGCTGGGTGGCCCAGCCCAATGGTAAGAAGTTCAAGTAGTTTGAAAAGTTCCTCCTTGTATATAGCAGGGGACCAGATCAAATGAAAATTCAGACTACTTTAGCGAGAAATGTCAATGTTGAAGGGGTCAGCTTTCTCTGTCTTAGAAACATCAAGTCATCTTGGGACAAACTCTTGTTCTTGAGGGACTCCATTGAAACCACATAAATAGAAAGCAAGTGGACACACATTGCCCTTCATGGAAAGGATATAACATATTTTGTGACTTGGCAAAGATTTAAAAGTCTTTGGTACCCAGTACTCCTCAGTATACAAAGTTGAGGAAAATTAATGCCATTATGCACAAGGTCCAGAGCCCTCCCAGGACCAGAAATTGGAAATCTTAACCCTCTTTATTTTGTGGTTCAATGTTACCTGAATTTCTCTGATATACTAAGATCCTAAGTCAAGTTAAAGGTAGAAATGGACACTAACCGACTAAAGAGCTCACTCTGAGGAAAAAGATGGTTTGAATGGGCATTCCACGATCACTATTGTAACCAAAATGACCATGGGAGAAAAATGGTTTCGGAACTAGAAAGTGGCTAAATCTAGAAAGGCCCCAAGAGACATGTAAATTTCAGGATAATTCAAGATAGTAATCTTAACATTGAAAATTTAAGACCTTATTTGTACTCCAAGCTAATGAGGTAAGCCATATCCACAATACTTTAATTTTTTTCAAAATATGCTACACTATCTCCCTTTCCATAGGGCTCTTTAATTATGCCTTCTAAAACCACATTTAAAAAAAAAACTGATTTTCCCTTCCAAAGAACTGCTTTCCAAAGATACAAAGATACCTTTCCTCTTCAGGGATTCCAGTCTGGCTCCTTTAACCCTTGTTCAAAAGTCTAGATTTCCAGGTCATTGACATCTTTCCTCTTTACATGTTTTGTCTGGTCTGTTCATGTTGCCTTTACAGTGTCTAGGCCAGAACGAGCTAGGCCTATCACTGACACCATTCTCAGAACACATGAAACTACTGTCTTCACCTCTTCTACAAGTCTACATTTCAATTATGCCTAGGAGCCAGTATCTTTTTCAGAAATTGCATTATACCAGTTACCTTGTTAGGAGACTCCCTAGACTACTCCATCCATCGTAGACCTGGAGAGGCGATATCTGCACAAAAGGCAATAATTCTGTTTCACTTGGTCCTGTGTTTATTGAGACATTTAGATGGTTGTTTCACTCCTGCCCGCTGCCTTTAGGCCTCCTGTTCCCCAAGGTCCCTTTAGTGTAGAGACCGTAAGCCTGTGACAAACTTACTCCTTAATCACTTGTCCACTAGGGCAAGAGGAGCAATGGTTGGAACACAAATGAAGAGGTGGAAGGCAGTACAGCACAGTAATGAAGAATGTGAGCTCTGAAGTGATACAGCCTGGTTCAAATCCTGGTCCTGTCACTTACTAGGCATGAGACCTTGAACAAATCACTTTACTCCTCAGTACTTCAGTTTTCGCTCTGCAGAATGAAGATAATAATAGTACCTATTAATGGAAATGCTCTACACCTTGATTGTAAGGAAGAGGCTGATATATCTATATGTCAAAACTCAAACTTAACACTTAAAATGAGGACATTTTACTATGTGTAAATTATATCTCAATAAAGTCTACTTGAAGGCAAAAGAAAAATTACAGCAACTAATCATGGAAGATTGTGAAATATCTAAAATAGTTTCAGAAAAAACAGTAAGCACTCAACAAAAATTATCTATCTGTAATACAGTTTGCAATACTACATAATCTCTGTGTCTTGTGATTGCTGCTGGGAACAAGGAGCAATCTGGGTCTGAAGATCCAAGGGCATCGTCAGCTAGCCCACCCAGGTGTGGTATTTTACCAGAAGTTTCATTACAGACCTGGCTTTCACCAGCTAAAACACCAGAGTTACAAACCACACCTCTTCCATTCTCCAGCCAAGGTTGTGTTTAACACTGGGAAAGACAAACCACAGGAATCATCATCAAAACCAAAGATGTTCCAGGAAAACTAGAAGGCAACTTCTTCCCTTAGTCTTCCCCTAGCTTACACCATGAGGTCATCCTGGGCCAACTTGAGTTCTAATTCAGTTCTTCACCAAGTCTTTCCTAAATGTCTCTTGTGTCCAGTCTGTGCAGGCGGTGGGGAGTGACAGAAGGAAAAGATATCAAGTTTCCTGGCTTCCTCTCCCTCACCAAGTTCACAATCTACCGGAACTACAAATAGAAAAAGGAAACTGATCAGAAACAGAAAGGAGGAGTGAAGAACACACTCCAAGAACAAGGATGGAAGACAGGGGTCTAGCTCCATTACTCACATGACCTTGAGCAGGTCCTGCACCCACTGCAGACCTCATTTTATAAAGTTTCCCATTTTATAAAATGAAGGAATAAGAATAAAATGAAGGAACGAGAATAAACAATCTCCTAGTCTATGGCCTAATGATGGCAGAAAAACAAGTGCAAGAGGACTTATTTCAGGCTATCAGCTCTGTGGAAATCTCAGGATGAGCCAAGTGAGCTAGCTTAGGAGAACTCATTGCCTTAGATCCAGAATGCAGTAATGGGAATGCCTCTTTGCTGCTGCTGCCACAGCAGTCAGAACCTGAAGGAGATCCCTTTCAGCTGCTATGACAAGGAAAAGGTTCATTTCCATTTTCTCACCTTGCACTCACTGCCCCACCGGGCCAGACCTGTGAACCAAGGATTCAAGATGCCAAGAGTAGCTCATTTCTGGCATCTGCTCCCTACTCATTCCCTGGGTCAGGCCCAAAAGCTTAGGAGGGCGCTGTGAGGTGAAGGGCAAGGTAAGACAGAGTAAGCAAAGATAACATCTGTGGAGCACAACCCTGTTCTCTCTGGAAATCAGTTACTGCAAAGCATGTTTAAAGAATTGTGGGGCCTAAGGGACACACAGTATAGTGAACTATGGGAAAGACCCCTTTTTTAGTTCACATAGGTGCACAAGATAGGCTAACACAACCATCTCCTTCTAGTTCAGACTTTGGTATAGTTCAATGAAACAAAAGTTGATACTCTAGTCTCCCTCAGGCCCTGTGCCTGCTAAAGAGATGAAACTGTTTCTTACTCTTAAGAGACACAAAATGTAGAGAAGGAGGTGGCCAATTAAGCCAATAATCATACTTCAACAGAGGCCTGTACTGTGCTGTGGAAGCACAAAAGTGCATTTATTTTCTCCACAAAGCAAAGAAATCAAAAGTGTTGTCTCTGAAAAGATGATGTCTAACCTGGGCCTTGAAGGATAAGTAGATACACTGGGGTACAGAAGACAGGAAGGACATTGGTGACAGAGCGAACAGTGAGAACAGAGACCTGAAAGAGGAGACAGCCTGTCATGTTTCAGGAACTGCAATCAGGAGGAGTAAGAGCACTAACCTTGTGTTCTTTAGGCCTCTGTCTCTCAAATGGGACTGCAAAGCCTCCAAGAGAAGAAAGTGCTGGAAAGAGGGTACAGTTGCAAATACACATCCCACCACCAATCCCACCTGTCCCTGACTCTGCCTTCCACCCATTGCTCTCCCACCCCCTAATCCTTTCCCAGCTCTGGGAAAGAAAAAGCCCTCCCTACTCAAAATCCCCAGTTAAAGAGGGAGGTGCTCTACTTAAAAAAGAAACGAGAAACTGAGGGACAGTATGTACTAATTGACAAAGACCCAAACAACCCTAATAGTCACGTGACTTAGAAAGGCTGAGGCCATCTCATCCCACCACCCAAACTCAGACCCAACTCCTTTTTCACTCAAACTCATTTTCTGTACGTCATCCCCAGCTTCTTTCTATTCTCCTGAGAATGCTGCAGGAGCTGGAGTAAGAAAGGCAGCTCAACAAATCCAGAACAGCTTACGCTTTAAAATATGACTTTAACCACAGTTACATTGTTGCCTCATGCTAAATATAAAAATAAATTTTAGATGGAAAAAAATGACTCTAGAGTGCCTCCCAAGAAGGACACATTCCTGAGCCTTCGTCTTGCCGAGAATCCTTAGGTTACTGACACAGGAAGGCCAGGCAGAAAACTTAAAGTAGACAAAGCCAAAGAAGTCATGGAAACAAGATTGACACGCAAGACCTGAGTCTGAACCACACTGGGAGAACACTGCAAGTGGAAGAGAAGCATGGACTTCAGAGTCAGATCCGAGCTCTACTCCCAAGCCTCTCCCCACTAGCTTCCCTGTACCTTCAGTCTTCTCATGTGTAAGTGAGAATAATGATGGTTTTTATCTCAGAGCATTATTGGGACCACTAGATGAAGTAAAAAATATAAACCACCTAGTCTTAAGTACACAGTGTTTCAATAACCTTATTCCCCCTCTCTTCAACCAGAGCACAGTGAGGCACAGTTGCAGTTAGGGAGGGGTGGCCCCATCCATGACAGTCTATGTGAACAGCGCACCCTAGAATTATGCAGTGCACAGGCCAAGATAGCCAGTCACTAGATGTGTATGCACTGCCAGAAGTCAGGAAAAACAGCTCAACTTCCACTTGAAGTGTACTCAACACAATGGATGGGTCTAAGACAACGGTCAATCAAAATAACAAACTTAAGACACCAGGGACACAGAGATATGAAAACCAAGGCAACGTCATCTCAACCAGTAAACTTCTGTGTTCCTTTGGGCAAAAACCAATATCTGGACCTCCACTAACCTTAAGTCTGTAAATGAGTCCCATCAACCAAGGATGTGGTTCGTGTGAAACCAGGGATGAGAGCAAATGCTGCAGGCCTCCTGCTGAGGTCCATGTCCTCTCTGCTTGACAGGTGACCCAAACACTCAAGGGCAGGCAGTTTCTTCAAAGGTGTTAAGTCCTGTCACATGGGACCCAGGAAACTAAGTCCAAGATCTAAGGTGACCTCAGCACCCTGTTTACCAAGGAGTGACACCACTGTTCCTGACTGAGTTTCTCCAGGACAGGTAGGGACCATTTCTGACTGATTTTTAGCACATTGCACAGTATAACCCACCAGCTATAATAAATTGCTTAATAGGTTGCTTAATAGATGAGCAGACACAAACATGACCTATCACCTGGTCACTAGATCTTTTTATATACACTATCTACTGCCTAGAATAGCCTTCCTTTTTTTGTAACGTATTATTTTTTTATTGAGGTAACATTGTCTTACAACACTTATATGATTTAGGGGTACAGGCTCATACCTCCCGCCAGAACATTCAAAATCCTTCTCTGTAATCCATGACTTCTCAACCTTTGTTCCCCCTTTATTTCACAACCCCCACTCTCTCCCTCAGGTAACCTCAATTCTACAGTCGTATTTCTAGTGTTTTGGCATTTTTTTTGTTTAGTTATATCTGTTCCTTTATTTTGTTTCTTTATATTCCACATATGAATGAAATCAGCCAGCATGTGTGTTTCACCTTCTGACTTATTTTGTTTAGCACATCCCTTCCAGATCCATTCATGTTGTGACAAATAGTAAAACTTCATCTTTTTTGTAGCTGAGTAGTATTCCATTGTGCCCATATACCACATCTTACTAATCCACTTATCTACCCAGGTATTCAGGTTGTTTACATAATTTGGCTACTGTGAATAGTGCTGAAATGAACATAGGAGTGCATATATCCCTTTGAAGTAGTGTTTTTCTGTTCTTTGGATCATATAGTTCTCTGTTGGATCATATAGTAGATCTATTTTTAATATTTTGAGAAATCTCAAAAATTTTCCATAGGAGCTGGACCAGTCTACATTCCTACCACCAGTGTTCAAGAGTTCCAACACTTGGTGTTTCTGGTCTTTTGATATGGATCAGGAGAACTGCCCTTCTTAACCCACTGACTTAGCTAATTGTTCTCAATTTTCAGGTCTCAGTTTACGTGTCATCTTCTCAGACAATGTAAAGTTTCCTGACACCCTAAACAATATTATACTGTGTATATTGTATACTGCAGTGTAACCCTCTCATCACAGCCCCTATTTCTACTTCATGGCATTCATCAGATTTCATTGTGAAATTTTTGCCTTCCCTGCTAAGCTATAAGCTCTAGGAGATGAGGAATCATATCTGTCTTGTTCATTACACTCCTTCCCAGGGTCTAGTATAGTACCTGGAACATAAGGCGTGCCCAATATGTTAAATGATGCCTGAATACAGAGAATAACTGAACAACAGAGTTCTGATCCAAAAACTGGGGTCCCTGGTAGTACTCCGGCTAAATCTAGTAATGTAAACCTGGTGATTTAAAAGCATCTGCTGAGCCATAAACTGACATTAGTTACTCTTTTTAATAGGATGTTAACAGAGCTTACAATTGCCATGTATGGGAGATGACAGCAGAGCTGATGAACAACAGAATTAAGAACAGTTTGTATGATGGGAAGGAGAGAGAAAGTCCGGGTTACAAAATAAGAACCTCATCTAAATGTCTGAATGCCACGCTAAGGAATATGGTTTATTAGTCTGTAAGATTGCCATCGTCTAATCTGGGGTCACTCAGGTCACCTGGGCCTATGGTAGGAACTACCCTGCTTATACCTACCCAATGAGCTCCGTTTGTTGCCCGCAAACTAACAGGCCTTTTCTCCCCTCCTTCAGATTCACCTCCATTTCTCTGAGCTACGTGGGATCATTAAATAACACACATGCCCCCAAGAATAGTTTGACCAAATTATACTAGTCTAATTGACACAAAAAAAGTTATCAATAGGAAAGCTATCATTTAGAAAGGATAAAATCAGAAAGCCTGTATTCAAGTCTTGTTAGCTGTTTGACAATTGGTCACTTTAGTTCATCTTTCTGAGTTTCTGTCTCCTTTATAAAATAAGTGTACCTATCTCAGGGTATAAGGAAGATTGAGATAAGACATGCAGATATCTAATAGTATCTTTCATATACTGAGGGTCCAACACAGGTTTGTTCATTCTTCCACCTTACCCATGCGCAGGAATATTATTTTCTCCTAACGCTAAGCACTTACACTTGACGAGATAAGGCACAAATACCTATGAGGCCAAAGGCTATGGATATAGGCTGGGGCCTATACTGATTCCTAAAAGGGGATGGGCAGATTGTCCTGTTTCCATTCTCTGTCTAGTTGTCTTAGCACTGAGGAAATTACCAGCAGGCGAGCTGCTGGGAGTAGGAAGAGGAGGAAAAAAATTGAGGCGCTCCCAGAACTTCAGATCTATTAATAGCATAGTCACGTGTCTACAGAGGCACAGGATTGTTGTCTGTAAACTTGGTAAACTTGGTAACCTTGGGCTCAAGAGAGACAATTTAGGACTAGGTGTGTCCCAGACCAAATACTGCACTGGGGTCCACTCTATAAATAGTCATGTGTGGGAGCAAACCAAAGCACCAGAAGTATTACTCCTTACAAGATGTATAGAAGGAAACCGCTGAAAAAATCCCTCAGCCTCCTTAACCTTGCCAACTTTAAATGATAATATGGGGCTTAGCCTTGGAGGAATTTCAATTTACCCTTGAAAATTATCTTCAGATACTCACACTATCCCTGACTGATGGTGCCACCTTGAACAAGTCACCGCTTTCTATGCTTGTTTCTACATCTGAATCTCAAGAAGGCTAAGTCAGATGATCACTACATCTTGAAGAGCTTTCTCACAGACCTCTCCAAGTCCCAGGCCTGATTTATGAAAACTCTAAGCTTAAACACTTTGTTTAAACTGACAGTGAATGATCTCAGGTGTATTGCCTGAGCCAGCCACTCTATAGAAGAGAAGCAAGGAACATAATGAACTAGGTACAAGTCATCCCAACCTCATAAAATTCCAGTCTCAGAAGGCCATCATCTCATAACATCCTGCAAGGGGCTCAATAAACAAGCAAATGATCTCAAAATGCAGAATGCAGGCTGCTAATTGCAGTTCCCATACAATTTGTTAAAGGGCAGATCTGGACAGAAGTCAGCTCACTTTAAAACAAAAAATAAAAAGGAAAGAGGAAATAAAACGCCTATATTTCCTGTCTCTCCCAGTCTCAGTGCTATCATCAGAGGCTGTATATCCATAGGAATTTACCAAGAATCACAAGTTATTAGGTAAGTGGAAAACTTGAGGTTTAAATACAGTTCTAAATCTGTGTGTTACATGTGTGTGCACAGAAACTGTCTGTGGGTGTACGGTTTTTTCTTTACTCCACCAACAAGCTCAAGAGGAAGACTCAGGCAGGGATTTAAACCCTCGTCAGTATTCTGGGGCTCTCTAGTTGCTCCTCTACACACACACATCAACACACACACACAAATATCACAGGTCCCAGGGCAAACCTAAAAAAATCCAGAGTATAGGTTAAGTTTAAAAGACAGAGTATTTCCCAAGTCAGTAAAACTGTTACATAGGATTACACCTGCATCAACATAGCTAAAGAAAAAAAGTGTCCTTCATCAGGGAATTTAGTTATGGACATATTGGCAAACATGCAGTTGGTTTCACTGTCAGAATAAATCTATCATTCATTCAGTTCATAAAGTTTTACTGAGCACCTACTACATGCCAGGCACAATTGTAGGCCCTGGGAATACAGGAATCCTAACACTCTCAAGGAGAGAGTGAGCCAACAAAGTCCAAACATTCCCCCATTGCTTTCCCATGACCTTTCCATCCCTACTGTGAGCCAAATGCAGTAGACTATTGTGGTCGCTATTATCAGTCAGGATTCTTAGCTGCAAGAACAACTAAGTGTGCAAGTTCAACAATCTAAACTGATCTAACCAGTCTAAACAGAAAAAGAACTTATTAAAAGAGAAACTCAGGCTCACCAGTTTGGAGAAGTGGATTGTTATTTTATGTATCAGCCTTATGAGCACGGTTAAAAGAGATTGCTCAAGGAAATAAATATTCTTGGTGGCACTGACAAACTCTGAACCTTCAAAAAGCTAAATACTAACAAACATTCACTGATCATTTCATATGGGCCAGATACTATTCTAAGTAACTTTCTGTGGATTAAATTTTTATAACAACCTTATAAATTGGATACCATTTAAGAGGAAACTGACACAGAGAGGAGTTAAAATAAGCTTGCCTAGGAATACAAAGCTAGTAAAATGAAGAGTTCAGAACTTGAACCCAGGTAGGGTGACTCTACACTTAAACTTCTGCAACTCCCCAAGGTAAATACCTACATAATTACTCCCCAAAGTAATTACTCCCCAAAGTAAATACCTACGTAATGAGTGACAGTCTTCTCACCGTGGTGTCTCTGATAGTTTAGAGGTTGGCAAGAAGACACAGCCCTAAACCCTCCATTCTAAAACGGACTTCTTGATTTAGTTGGCTGCAGATACAAAATTTCATTGGACGGACCTCCCTGGTAGAGCAAGGGGTTAAGTCGCAGCACGATGAAGTTAGCAGCAGACACTGCAGCACCAGTTCAATCCCTGCCAGGGAGGGGACCCACATGGCACAGCAGCCCTCTCCTGCCTCACCCGCTGCTCCCTTCAGCAGTGTACTTCCGTCTATCCACCTGTTCTGTTCTCCACTCTGTCTCTAGTGAATCCTCTCACTGTCCCCTCCATACCTCTGGCCTATACCCCACCTCTTGTATGCATAAATAAATAAATCTTTAAAAAAATTTTATTGGAAAAGAGATAGCCATCTACACAGGACAAGAAGAGATAAAGCACCTCAGTCAGGCTATGCTTGGTGTCCATGTTCTCTAACTGCAGCTACTGACAGTGCTAATCACACAGGTAGCCTAGGCTAGACAGAGAGCTCAGTTCTCCTTATGTGACAGCCTTAAATTTATATTCAGGAATCATGCTTTCATCCAGAAAGAATTTACACAAACAGTACATATTAAGATAGCTGTCTCCAAAGTAGAATGCACAAGAAGTTCCAGTGAAAGGACAAAAAGAAAAATGAAAATCCTTCTGTTTTTAACCTTAAAATTCAAAAATTGTGCTTTACCAATACTAAATGTACAAACTAACAATGATGGTGTCTCTGGTTCTCTATGCCCAATGTTTCCATATCATTCACCAGATATGAGGTGTCCTGAAAAGTGAGTGGGAGCACCACGGTGTTCGAGAGAGAACGTCAGTCTGCAGCCACTCATTTGCTTTCAGGGCACTATGACACTGTGGTTCATTAAATGAATTCAATTCTATTTTTTTTTTCCTAACTAACCAACCCTCACTACATAGATAAGGAACTATAAAGAATTCTTGCAAAAAAATTTTTAACTAAAAACAATCCCAATGGACTGAAGATATTGAAATTATAAACAAAAATCAATAAGAAAGTGACAGAGCTGACCCTTCTATTCCTAGGATAAACTCTCTATCAGCTACATTACAGGGTAAAAAGAATCTCTCTGGTTGGAACAATAACTTGGCAAATAAAGTTCAAAATTATCAAAAAACAAAAATACAGATTTTCATTTATTATTAACAATTAATTTCAACATTACACTGTGCCTTCATACATTCAATCAGAATTCAGAAAAAATTTTCTGTAAAGAGCCAGAATTAAAATATTTTAAGTTCACAGGCCACACATTCTCTATTATAACTAAATAACTGTGCTATTATAGTGCAAAAGTTGTCATAAATAATATGTAAACAAATGAATGTGGCTGTGGTCCAATGAAACTTTATTTATAGAAGAAGGCATAGTTTGCTAAGTCTTGTATTAAATAATGATGCAATAAAAGAATCATGATTTAAAACACATCTAAAAATTAAGTCTAAAGATAAACCTCCATAAATCTTCTATGTTGTTTAAAGTCTGGAGATACTCAATCTTAAGAGAGTTAAGAAGTCTCATTATAGGTTTCCTGCTTGATAGTGTAAAACAAAGGCACATGTCATTGGTGAAACACTATTTCCTTCTTGCTGCACTAAAAGTGGGATTAAATCACTCATGAAAAGTAGTATTTTTAAACTGCATTTATTTGCCATAAAATGTTGTTTAAATAACATAGATAGATGTCATTTTAAGATTTTAAAAACCTACTGCACCTCCCTGGTGGCGCAGTAGGTTAAGCAACACACTATGAAACAAACAGCAGCCACTGCAGCACGAGTTCAATTCCTGCCACTGGCCAGGGAGGGGACCCACACGGCGCAGCAGACCTCTCCTTCCTTGCCTGCTGCTCACCGCAGCAGTGTGTTTCAGTCAATCTGCCTGTTCTACTCCCGGCTCTGTCTCTGGTAATTCCTCTCACCTCCCGCAACTCTGGCCTGTGCCCCAGCTCTTATATGTATAAATAAATAAAATCTTAAAAAAGAAACTACCATTCCAACTATGGCTATAAGTTTTTTCTCATGTGCCTATGAAAGGTTTCTACTACTTCTGTTAAGTACTGAGATACAAGAAGCACCTTCGAAGGGCGACAAAAGGAAAATTAGACAAGAGAGGAAGTATCTAATACAGTATAAGACTTCTTATTAAAATAAGGGGGGTACATAATAAAAAATAAAGGTTTTGTGGAAAACTACTTTAGTATAATCACTGATAAAGCTGCTGCTTTAACTTGAATTTTAAAAAAATTCTGGGTGAGGTTAAAAAAACAGTACTACACATGCAATTCTTTCCTGAGTCATAAATAAGCAAGCTATTATAACAAAGAAATTGAAAATGGAAATGCTGAATGCTAAAATATTTCAGTGAAATAGTTTGTTTTGTAAAAATAAGACCTTTAAAACACTGTACCACTATTTACTATCGTAAAAAAAAAAAAAAAAAATGGCCTCATACCTGCTCTAGCAAAATACCATCTCTATCACAGCAGCCATAATTGGAACTAGTAAGCTAAACTTGCTGAAGTCTACATTCTCAATCCAGTTGGTTGGTTATTTGTTTTTTAGAGGGAGGGACGTGAGAGGGAGACACAGTAATGAGTAAAATGTAGAAATGATAGGGCCCACCCTACAATCTTGAGATCCCTAAAGATAGCGTTAATCTCTACCAACCCTGACAGAATGTGACATTTTTTTTGATTTACTATCTTGGTCAGGGGAGCAGAGAGTAGTTTCAAAGTTTCTACTTGGCCTCCCTCACCATGATAGCTCTTATTTGATAGGTCAAAGATCTGATGTGGGTAATCCTCAAACTGCTGAGTACGTCCATCCCAATTACATGTTTGTGGACAAGAAAAATAACTACTCGGTAATTCTGTGGAATAATTCTACTTCTAAAAAGTATCATAAGAAAGTAATAAGATAAATACATATTTACATTATACCAAGTGAAAAAAACCAGACATGACTCCATTTCTGTGAAATGTCCAAAATAAGAAATCCACAGAGAAAGAAAGTAGATTACTGGTTACGAGGGGCAAGAAATGGGGAGTGACTGCTTAATGGGTAATGGGATTCCTTGTGGCATAATGAAAATGATCTGGAAGTAGACAGTAATACTGGTTTCACAAAATTACTTAAAAACCATTAAATTGTACACTTTAAAATGGTAAATTCTATGCTATCTGAATTTTGTAACACACAAAAACAAACAGCTTCATGCTGCCTGATAAACTGGCTGGTGTGTGTGTAGCTTTCAGCCTCACATAATTTGCCAAGCAGAATCCAGTACACAACTCTGCACTCCAGCATATTGAGTCCTTGCAAAATACATAAATTACAAACATATTTCATCATTCACATTAGCCAATATACTGTAAAGCAACTTCTTCCTGTTTTTTTATGGGTACCTATTTAAATTTGAAAGGCTTGTGGCTTCTTTTTTTAAAAAAGCAGTTTGGTGACAGGGCCAAACAACTTTGTTAGCATCTTAAACCCCAGACAATAACTGGCTCCACTACTTACCTCACTCTCCCTAATTGGAAGGAAATTATATTCTCTTCCACAAAAGGTCAAAAATATGGGAAGTCTGGTGAGATGGTGATGGGGAATACATGGGGATTACAATTAATGGCAAGTATATGTAAATTTTTAAATATTTTAATAAAAAAAATATGGGAAGAAATAAGCTAGGGATTATTATACCTCAAACAAATATTTATTGGATAAACTGTTAAGCGGTTTTCAAATTATGTTCTACAGACCCCTACTTATTCCCCCACCTCACATTCTTCTGGTCACAGTCATTACTTTAGGGCAAGTTCATGATTCAAGCCAAAATCATAGCCAAGACTGCCAGCGTCATCGGGAAAAAGGTATTTTCTTTCAACAATGGTTGCTTAGCTGGTAGGATGCATAACCAACACTGATATCCATCTTTGCCATTGCATGGGTAGAGCCTGCCTAAGAATGACACAAAAACAAAACCAAAAAAGAGAGAGATTAGGTCCAAATACCATTATCCCAGTCCCTAAATCTTGTCGTGTCTAAAACTATATCTACTTCCATGCTTTTTAGTTACTCCTGAGCTTACTTACTTTAGTCAGTAAGTGCCTCAATTCAAGTCAATCTGGGTGGTATCTCTGTCATTTGCAAAGAAAAAGTCACAAATAAAGAATTATTTGAAAAAAAGTTGAAAATCTCAAATCTTTACTGTACTTCACAGGTGGAGAATCTTTTCAAAAAGCTCACAGAAGACTTTGTCTTCTCCTTGACTCCATTACATTCCTAAATGTGCATGACCTTTCACATCGTCCAAATCATTTTCCCACTGATAATCTCATGTGATCTTCAAAATTAAAACAGCTCTATGAAGTTAGTGCTGACATCGTATATTTGAAGACACTGAGACACACAGAGAGGTGACTAACCTGAAACCATTTGATTTGAAATTCAAATCAAGGCTTCTGCCTCCAAATTATCTTTTCACTACTCATTAGCGCTTTGCAGAGGCAGTTGTCAGCAAGTCATACACAGGACTGGGCTCAGTATAGACTTGCTACCTGACAGCTTTGTTCCCCTTTTCCCTGCCAACTTTGCCTTGTTTCAAACGGACCTCACCCTGCTCCCTTTCCTCACACACTGAGATACAGACAAGCCCACAGCACAGTATCCCACTGGGTGCACATCACGCACTCAGGTGTGTCACTCAAATTGCCGGCAGCCTGGAAAGGCAGTGTCCCTATTTTCAAAAGAGCCCTAGACTATGAAATAGGACCTGAAGAGAAAGAAATGTCTCATAAGATGTGCCTGTAGTGAGAAGCTGCACTTCAGTCAACAGCAGTTAACACAGCTACTGGGATCTAAAGACTTAAAAATCACCATTGACTAGGAAAAGTCTAATTTTATATATTCGATGGCTTAAAAGTACAGTAGATATAGCATGTACAAAATTAACTCAAAATGGGTCAAGGACATAAATGTCAAAATTAAAACCACAAACTTTTAGAAGAAAACATGGGGATAATCTTTAATACCTTAGATTTGTCAATGAAGTCTTAGATATTATACCAAAAGTATCAGCAACAAAAATAAATACATAGATAGATAGATAGATAGATAGATAGATAGATAGATAGATAGATAGATAGACAGACAGACAGACAGATAGACAGACAGATAGATAGACAGACAGATAGATAGATAAAAGATAAATGGGGGGCATCCCTGGTGGCGAAACAGATTAAGCAACGCACTATGAAGCAAACCGTAGCTGCCGGCCAGGGAGGAGACCCATATGGCACAGCAGACCTCTCCTGCCTCGCCCGCTGCTGCCCTTGGCAGTGTGGTTCAGTCAGTCTGCCTGTTCTGCTCCCCACTCTGTCTGGTGAATCCTCTCACCTCCCACAACTCTAGCCTGTACCCCAGCTCTTGTAAGCATAAATAAATAAATCTTTTAAAAAAAAAAGATAAATGGGTACCATAAGAATTAAAACCTGTGCATCAAGGGACATTGTCAAGAAAGCAAAATTTCAACCTATAGAACGGAAGTAAATATTTGAAAATCACATATCTGATGTGTCTAGTATCCAGAATGTATAAAGAAACCTCACAATTCAACAAAAGAAAAGACAATGTATTTTTATTTTAATTTATGCTTATTGAAGTAACACTGATTTACAGCTGTATGTGTTTTATGTGTACAATTTCACATCTCTTCAAATGTATGTTACCACACCATGTCCACCACCAAAGCACCAGTAATCTTCCACCATCATCCCACTTAGCACCTCCTTTGCTCTACTACTCCTACTCTCTCCTTCTGGTAGTCTCAATTCTGAAGTCAAATTTTAAGGATTTGTTTAGGTTTGAAGACAATTTTAAATGGACAAAGGAGTAGAACAGACATTACTCCAAAAAAACATACACACACGGTCAATAAGTACGTAAAAAGATGTTCAACATCAGTAGTTGTTAGGAAAATGCAAATCAAAACTACCAACTTCACACCCACTAGGATGGCTATAATTAAAACAAGTCAAAAAATAACAGGTGTTGGCAAAGACGTGGTAACATGGAATCCTTATACATTGCTGGTAGGAACGTAAAATGGTGCAACTCCTGTGAAAAACAGTTTGGCATTTCCTCAAAAAGTTAAACATATAATTACCATATAATCCCACAATTCCATGCCTAAATATATAGCAAAAAGAACTGAAAACTGGTACTCAAATAAATACATGTGCATACCTGTCCATAATAACACTATTCATAATAGCCAAAGGCAGAAATAGCCCAATTGGACACCATCCATATGGATAAACATTATGAACATTATGCTAAATGAAATAGCATTCCCTGAGAAACAAAAGGACAAATATTGTATGATTCCACTCACACAAAAACCTAGAACAGGCAAATTCATGGTGACAGCAGATTAGAGCTGAATAGGAGCTGAAGAGTTACTGCCTAATGGGTAGTAGGCATCTATTTGGGTATTGAAAAAGTTTTAGAAATGTTGGTGATAATGATTGCACAGCACTGTAAATGTTAATTATTACCACTTAAAAATTTTACAGTTAAAAAAATAAAAATATCAAAATTTTGTACCATTCAAAACAATTAAACTCGGGCCTCCCTGGTGGTGCCAGGAGTTGAGCACCACATTGTGGGGTTTCTGCAGCCACTACAGTGCCAGTTCCATCCCCACCAGGGAGAGGACCCACATGGTGCTGCAGACCTCTCACAGCTGTCTCGCCCTCAGCAGTGTGTTCCAGACCATCTGCTGTTCTGCTCCCCATTTGGTCTCTGGTGAATCCTCTCACCCCCCCAAGCCTCTGGCCTGTACTCCTAACTCTTATATGCATAAGTAAACAAAATCTTTTTTAAAATTAAACTGGTAAATTTTATATTACATAGTCTATCACAATTTTAAAAACACTTTTAAAATGATATAATGACATATGTGGATAAATCTCCGAAATATGCTAGGTTAAAAAAGTCAGACACAGAGGGTCACATATTGTATGATTCCATTTGTATGAAATATTCAGTAATAAGTAAATCCAATCTGAGACAGAACACAGATTGATGGCTGCCAAGGGGAAGGGAAAACGAGGAGAAACTGCTTATTCAATAATTGTTTTACTTCAGAGTGATGGAAATGTTTTCTTCTTTTTTTAAAAGATTTATTTTATTTACTTGAACATACAAGAACCGGGGTACAGGCCAGAGGTGCAGAGGGTGAGAGGATTCGCCAGAGACAGAGTGGGGAGCAGAACAGGCAGACTGACTGAAATACACTGCTGAGGGGAGCAGCATGCGAGACAGGAGAGATCTGCTACACCATGTGGGTTAGCACCCTGGCTGGGGATAGAACTCATGCCACAGTGGCTAGCAACAGCTTGTTATCACTGAGACTTCTGAGACTTTAACCCCTGCACCACCAGGGAGGCCCCTGAAATGTTTTCTAACTAGATAGAAGTGGTGGTTGCATTGTGAATGTACTAAATGACACTGAATTGTTCAATTTTAAATAGTTAATTGCTATATGATTTATACCCCAATAAAAATTATAATTAAACTGTTTTATTTTCTGACATTATTGTTCATTTTTTGTACACTATTTAATTTCTCCCTCAGGTGTTCAAAAAAATCTTTACAGTACATGAACAAATCAGGGAATCTGGACAGCAGGAATTAGGGTTCAGAGGCAAACCAAGCAAGAAAGGGTCAGGAATCCAGTAAAGAGTTTAAGTACCGGACACCCAGGATCAGCAACAAGAAGTAAAGTGACAGGGCCCAGCCTGACGCCTACATGCACTGTAAAGCATACAGGTAAAGCTGCTGAAATGAAAAGACCTCCACTTAACCTAAAGAGAAATTTATTTCTCTCTTATTTAACAGTAGAGTGATAAGAAATCTAGAGCTGAGAGCGGAGCTTTGACATCCTTACTCAATTTGACCCTTCCATTTCTGGCACCAAAATGAGTATTGGTGCTCCACCTCCTAGCAACCAAGAAGAAAGGGAAGCACTCACTCATTCTTTTTAAATACATGACCCAGAAGGGGTAGTCACACTTAAGAGCACACTGGTTAAAACTTAAACATGTGGCCACACTCAGTTACAAAGCAGGCTGGGCAGCTGTGTGCCCTCAGGTGTTCCATCATTTAAAAAAGAAAAAAGAATGAGAGCTTCACAGCAAAGTAAGTCAGGAGGCAAAAGAAAAATACCAGATGGTTCCTCCCCTAGGAGGAATATAAGGGAACCAAATAAGGATCAAGGAAAGGAATAAGAACAACAACAACAACAATAATAATAACACTAAAGACACAAAAACCAAAAATGAAAAGACAAGGACAAATTGGGGACACTTGGTTGGGAGGGAAGAGGGAGAGGGTTGAGGGCAGATGGGAGCACGGGGGACTGAGGTGATGGTGCACTGGTGATATGGTGATGGGGAATACATGGGGATTACAATTGATGTCAAATATATATAAATAAAAAAAGTTAATTAAAAAAAAGAATGAGAGCATCAATATTAGCAAAGGCAACTATCCACTTACACCATACTCACTTTAGATATTACTTTTTTATTCTTTGTCTTATTAAACAAAGAGCTTATTCCCAAGCTCAACTTCCCTGAGGTTTACAGTTACCTGGTCAGGGGAGCATCCTGGCTGGCACAGAAGAAAAGAAGCATAGGTCAGCTTATGGACTGATGGCTCCTGTCGGCCTCACTGCACTCCACTACACTGACCAGTACCAACACAGCCCATTCTTTGCCTTTGGTGGCTGAGTATTTATGGAGTAGAAACATAAATTGTTCTTAATAAACAGTGAGAGTTGTCTCTATACAGTACAGGGTCAGGGTACAGAAAAAAATAGGGCCCCTGTCTTTAAAAGAAAAATCCCAATCTGTGTGACAATCACACAAAGCAATGATAATGCAGTGAGATCAGTGACAGAGGACATACAGTATACAAGAGAAGAGTAACAGTGAACGAAGAGCAGAGAAGTCCTGAGAAAAAGTGGTGACGCTGGAGCTGAGTATTAAAGTTAACCGGATGAAAAACAAACGAAGACATTCCAAGCAAAATGGAAAGCTTGCAAAAAAACCTGGAGGAAGAGGTTTGCTGAAAAGACAATTCCGGAGCCAGATAATGGAAAGCCATGAATACTAGTTCGAATTAAAAGTTTAGGTTTGGGGGCCTTCCTGGTGGCGCAAGAGGTTAAGTCTCAGCACTATGTAGCTATCCACTATGTGTTAGCCACTGTAGCAAGAGTTCAATCCCCAGCCTGGGAGGTGACCCACATGGCACAGCAGACCTCTCCTGTCTTGCATGCTACTCCCCTCAGCAGTGTATTTCAGTAGATCCACCAGTTCTGCTCCCCACTCTGTCTCTGGTGAATCCTCTCACCCCCTTATATCTCTGGTCTATACCCCAGTTCTTTTTTTTTTTTAAAGATTTATTTTTTTATGCATACAAGAACTGGGGTATAGGCCAGAGGTGCGGGGGGTGAGAGGATTTACCAGAAAGGGCAGATGGACTGAAACACACTGCTGAGGGGAGCAGCGGGCGAGGCAGGAGAGGTCTGCTGTGCCATATGGGTCCCCTCCCTGGCCGGGGATTGAACTTGTGCTGCAGCGGCTGCGGATGCTTCATAGTGTGGTGCTCAACCCCTTGTGCCACCAGGGAGGCCCCATATACCCCAGTTCTTGTATGCATAAATAAATAATCTTTTTCAAAAAAAAAGTTTGGATTTTATAATCTGTGGGCAATGACACAGCCACAGAGACAGACAGACAGAGAGAGAGAGAGAGAGAGAGAGAGAGAGAGAGAGAGAGAGAGAGATAGATAGATAGATAGATAGATAGATAGATAGATAGATAGATAGATAGATAGA